>CM059189.1:23470341-23590007 GCA_030323885.1 Branchipolynoe longqiensis | reverse complement strand
TATAAACTATAAGGTTCATCCGAGGCTTTAACCTCAAACCGCATACAAAACCAGCAACAACACAAACTCCCACCATGAAGCACGGCATGTTACATGGGAAGTTACAAATGTTCACACGGGCTCTGTGTTGTGCGTGTGGGTGTGTGGGTTGGGTGTGTGGGTGGGGGTGAGACGCGCCTGGCTCTCCCAGGGCACGCAGATTGCGGTGGCGCCACCTTGAGAGCCGTGACCGAGTGTGTGCTTTATTGGAACTAAAAGCTAAGATTCCAGTAACAAGTAGCATGGCATACAATGTGATTGGTTGGTTGTTGGAGGTTTACATCCTGGCAACAGCAAAGGGCATATCAGGACGGGTACCGACTTGTGGCGGTATGCACCTATGGGACTTAATCGCCTGGTGCTCGGCATTACTAGGATAGGGCAGCGAGCAGTGCAATGAGGAAGATCAACTGTAAATATGGTACCGACAAAGCACACTGATTCCAGTTGGTTCTGTTGTTGCTATTTTTAGAAGAAATTCATGAAAAGATCTGGCAGGAAGTGTCTATTATAATAGACTATAACAGTGTGAATAGGAATACAATCTGACAGCAGACACATACACGCACAGCACAAAGGCAAATTTATCGGGTCGGCAATTAGTTCAAGTTCAATTATACAATCCGAGGTAGTCATTCCCACGATCATAGTATGGCATGACGTATTTGTACATATAAGCCCTAATCACATTAAGATTGTTTGTTTGTAATTTTAAATCCTAGCAACATCTAAGGTCACATCAGGATGGGTACTGACTTGTGACTGCGCACTCATGGTGACTTCATAGTGCTGCCCCACTGGGATACCAGGCTGCCAGCACCATGCCCTGATATCCCACTCAGTCACATTATCCTGACACTGAATCAACCAGTCCTTGCCGTATCTAATAACGCTGAGTACCTGGCTAGGAAGCGACAAGTATACATTTTTAAATCATCAATTTAACCAAATTGGGAGACGGACGCTCAACTCATTCGGCCATCCCATCTGGTCTGCATGCGATGTATGACTGCACAATCCAAAACAGGTGTCATAGGTGTTTAAGCAATAATATTGTTGGTCTCGGCGAGTGAATAATTAAGTCTGTGAGTGTGAGTATGTATATTTCTGGACACGCCATTACGTGTGCAAAATCGAATCGTGAACCAGATGGGAAGGTCAGTCCTGTTTTGGTAGGTTGTGGGATTTGAAACCACAGGTCAAACCACTGACTTAAAATTGTTTACTTTTGTCCTCCAATAGCTGATGAGAAAAATCAATGCGCTCTAGAGGGGTCGTTAAATAAAACAATCTTTGTTTGCTCATTTTAGTATTTTTCAAAATTGATACTTATCTCTAACTAGCCTGCTGTTTGGCATTACTAGGATAGGGCAAGGAGCAATGGAATGAGGAAGACCAACTGGACTAGTAATATAAATCGGATTGTGCACGCTTAATCTTAATATTAACCCTATCACTATCAACGTAGTAGAACCTTTTTGGCAAATTAAATATGGTGCCACCACCACACACTGATTCCAGGCAGTTTTGTTGTTGTTTTAAAAAGAAATTCATGAGAAGATTTGGGAGGAAGTGTCTATTATAATAGAATATTATACCAGTCTGAACAGGAATACAATCTGACAGCAGGTAGAGACACACACAATACAAGGGGAAATGTATTGGGTCGGCATTTAAATAAAGTTCAATTATGCATTCTGAGGTAGTCATTCCCACGATCATAGTATGACGTAACGTGTTTGTACATATAAACCCTAATCACATTAAGATTGTCTGTTTGTTGTTGTTTTATGTTCTAGGTCATATCAGGACGGGTAGCGACTTGTGACAGTGTGTACTCATGATGACTTTATAGTGTTGCCCTACTGGGAGACCAGGCCGGCAGCACCATGACCTTATATCCCACTCAGTCAC
The DNA here is from genome assembly GCA_030323885.1 of Branchipolynoe longqiensis. Classification (NCBI taxonomy): domain Eukaryota; kingdom Metazoa; phylum Annelida; class Polychaeta; order Phyllodocida; family Polynoidae; genus Branchipolynoe; species Branchipolynoe longqiensis. The sequence continues at coordinate 23,588,054 of CM059189.1, read as the reverse complement.
ATTATCCTGACACTGAGCCAACCAGTCATTGTCCTGTCCTAATGCTGCTGAGCGCCTGGCTAGGAAGCGATAAGTATCAATTTTGTAAGTCATCGGTTTGACTAGACTGGGAAGGGAACTCCAGATTTCCCGCATGTGAGTCCTAGTCCTGCGCTCTATTGATTCGGCCACCACGCCCAGCTCAAACAAACTAAGAAAAGGTAGATTGCAGCAATCAGGTATGCGACTATGGAAATTGACACAAGCTCAAACACATGGGACTGTGTGGGTGGCAACTGTGAGAACTAGTGGAGCCCGTGTGACCAAAGATTAATTTATTCTAGGGAAGAATCTTCGTTGTGACCCTCTAGGGGGAGCATAGATCTCAATTTTGACTTAGTCGGTATATGCAACCTAAGGGCTGGCACCGGGGCCAGTGACCGAATCGGTAGAGCACAAGCCTCGCATGCAAAAGTTTGGTTCCCCGTCGAGTAAAACCAATAACTTACTAAATTGATACGTGTCGCTTCCTACATTGGCACTCGGCATTAATAAGATAGGACAAGGATGAGTTGGCTCAGTGTCAGGATAATGTGACTGAGTGGGATATCGGGTCAAGGTGCTGGTGGCCCGATTTCTCAGTGGGGAAGCACTATAAAGTCGCCATGTGTGCGCACTGTCACAAGTCGGAACCCATCCTAATATGACCTTAGATGTTACCAGGAGGTAAAACCCCAGCAAACAAACAAAACAAACCTGGTGCAAAAGGGTGCTCGGGCCTCAAATTCCATAATAGGCAATAAATTACCTCTTTCATCTAGTCATGGTCTGAGGGAGACTCATTGAGGGAGTCTATGACCCCCCCCCCCCCGAACAGACCAGTTTGTGGTTACCATTGATAGCCTATTTTGTTTAATAAAAAATATTTTTAAATAAACTTTTTTTTTTTAAATATAAAAAGGCAATACATGTATTATTTAGCACACAGGCGCATACCAAATACAGACCTTTGTCCCTTCAATTTATTGGGCGGCCGACGAGAAAGAACCTTAGAGGTCAGCGATTATCTTCCTGTGCCTATCTGATTTTAATCAATTCCACCCTAATAAATCGGTTTCCAAATAGAGTGGTTTTCTGTGAATCAGATTGGAATGGGAGTTGGGGTGGGGAGAAGTGGAAAGGGGGGGGGGGAGGGGGATGGGGGAAGGAGAGGAGGGCGAATGTAGGGGGAGGGGGAGGGGCATGGAGGATCTCTTCTAGCTATTCTCAGTAATTTAATTCAAGAACATAAAGAAACTGGTGATTCCACCTTTTGAGTTCCGATGTAAAATTTCTGTTCGATTTGCAACATCTCGCCACTATCAGACTTATCAATGTCGTGTAAAATCACCGAAAGCAAAATTTCCCACCATTTTGTGATATTTAACCGATACCAGACTTCCAATGTGAAATATATATGATTAATATTTCATTAATACTGTAATTTTTTTTAATATTTAGTATTTTCTATATTCTTTTTCTTTCATATGTATGTATATATATATATATATATATATATATATATATAGTAACACCTCTCTAACCGATCACCTCCACAGATCGACCACTCCCCTATATCAATCACTTTATTTGGATCCCAACAATACCATTGCAACCATATTCTAACTCCATAGGCCGACCAGGTCCCTACATGGACCACTTAATGTCTGTCCCAAGGTCGAACGATTTAGAGAGGTTTTACTTTATATCTACCCAGCGGCCTGCCGCTGGGATTTAAATGCGCAACACGGGGGTCAGCGCGCTGGGCAAAAGCCCACGACTAACTTGCGTGTTGACCCATTTTAAGATAAGGTGGGGGGATGCAGCGGCCCCGGAGGTCAGCGGGGTCAGAGCAAAACCGGCCGCGGTGCAGCGGACGCTATTGGCATGCTAAGGGGCATAATATCGCCATGTAGATAAGGCGGGGGAGACCTCGGCCACACCACGCGCATTGAGCTGCTCAGCAGGCGTTTTCGGCTGCTGCCTACACCAATCTCCCCCGGAGCTGCGTTGATCCGCCATTGCGGAGGACAGAGATTACCACTCCCATCCTTTCCTTTTTAAAGGAATGGGTGGGGCAGGGACGATCGGCGCACGGGGGGAGGGCACGCCGCTTGCCAGCCAGTGGGCCGGCATGCAACATCTTGTGGCAGGTGGCAGGTGCGTGGGGACATTAATAACAATTAATCGGCCAACAAACTCTTTCGCGCATACTGCCCCCCAGGGGTAGCGCGTGTGCACATTGTTGCTTCATTATTATCTGACTTTATTTCCATGTGTATTTCTTCCAAGTTTAATTGTCATTTAATGTTTTTTAGTTGGACTTTAATACAAAAGTCCTCTTTACTCCCCCCTGGGGTTCGCGTTCATTTAAATATATATATCCTACCTGTAGTTCCGAAATTAGGCGATAGGCAGGTGGCGCCGCCGCTGAGATGACATTTTAAAATATTATCGCCTGATAATATACTGCTTAAAGAATTATGGGATGCATGACCTATTTAATCAGGATTGGTTAATTATGTAATTATCCTGCTCTATCCTGCTTGCTATTTCAGTGTATGCTACTGTTATATTGATACCCATTCACTTAGCCTGTCTTACTTACAATGTAAGTAAGTTACATTGTCATCTTTATCATTTAATTGCCTCCCGTTTATATTTATGTAATTACTTATATTGGATATAATCGATTTATTGTATTCACTGGGCGCGGTCCCCGAATTGATAGAGTGCGATCCTCGAATGTGGGAGATCGGGAGTTTGGTTCCCGGTCGAGTCAAACCAATGACTTATAAAATGGATACTTGTCGCTTCCTATCCCTGCACTTGGGATCGATATGATAGTGCAAGGACTGGTTAGCTCAGTGTCAGGATAATGTGACTGAGTGGGATATCGGGTCATGGTGCCAGCAGCCTGATTTCCCAATGGGGCAGCACTATGAAGTCACCATGAGTGTGCACTATCACAAGATGGGACCTGTTGTGATATAACCTTAGATGTTGCCATGACGTAAAACTCCAACAACCACCCAACTAACCAATCTATTTATTCAGGAATGATTAACTATCTAATTATCCTGCTCTATCCTGCTTGCTATTTCAGTGGCTGCTAGTGGTACTGTTATATCGATGCCTATTCACTAAGCCTGGCTTACTTGCACTGCCACCATGATACATCATATGTAATGTCCGCCAGTTTATATTTATGTAGAATATAATTTATTATATATATATAAGTAGGCGGAGTTGCCCCCTTCTCTCTTTAATTAATTATTTATTATTAATTTCTTATTTATTCTTCACTGTACATTCACCCCAGGCCACTCTTTTTCCCCGGGACTGCCATTTCATTGCCGCTTGGCTCATTCCCTCTCTGATTGCACCCGCAGCACCACTTATTTTAGCTTTAGGTAGGGCTGTTATTTTGCCCGGCCAAGGGACCTTCAAGCAAAAATAAAAGAAGGTTCCCCACCACTACTCATTGTTTGCCCTCTCTTTCCTTTACCGTAGCCTAAAACTTATATAATTATTTATATTAGACATAATTGATTTATTCAGGAATGATTAATTATGTAAATATCCTGCTTTATCCTGCTTGCTATTGGATGGTCTGCTACTGTTATATTGATACATATTCACTTAGCGTGCCTTACTTGCACTGTCACCATTAGTCATCATATATAATTGCTATTACAGGAAGGTCGATGTCGTCACGTGACCGGGGTCATGGGGTCATGCTGCAGCTAAGGAGGCTATCCCGCTACTCACGCTCCACGTTCACGCTTGGCTGCCTCCACAACAATTCCCATTTTACCACCAGTTTTGCTTTAGAGTTAGTTGCATAGTCTGACAGTTTTGAGTTTTTGTCATTTTCCGAGATAAATATACAGTAAAAACTCTCTAAATCGACCTAGCATGGTACCGACCTTAAATGGTCCATTTACGGAGGTGTTTAAAAAAAATTGTTACAATGGTATTGTATGGGCGATTGTTTGGGGCCCAAATAAAGCGATCGATATAGGAGAGTGGTCGATCTGTGGAGGTGGTCACTTAGAGAGGTTTTTACTGAATTAGGTGGATCGTTGGAATCTTAAGGCCCAGTCACACCTTACCGGATTGGAGAAACAGACAGAAACCGAACACTGTCTGGTGAAATACAGCAATGTACGGTTTATATACGGTTGGCATCTGGCGTGACTGTTATCTGTCGGGTGGTGTCTGGCGGTGTCCAGTACAAGTTTTGAACATGCACAAATCTTGTACTGGACACCACCAGACTGACGTGTACGATTGGTGTCTGGTTTAAGTCTGTTTAGTCTGTTTTGACCAGTTCATATCCATTACCCAACCGGTACGTCTCCTGTTTGCTTCCTGAATAGTCCGTTGACGGTGTTGGGGGAATTTGGTCCATCATTTTTTTCAGCGCGTCCGCGAACAGTCCGGTACGTGTCCATTTGGTGTTCGGTCCGTCTGTTTGACATTCAGTTGTCATCCGGTTGTCATTTGTTGGCTATTCATTAATGTACGTTCCTTGTCCGTTTAGCATCCGTTTCGTCCAGCGGCCGTTGCAACAGTTTGAACATTTCGATACATTTCGATACATTTTTATACCGAACACCACCAGACTAGACAATTCTTTGTCCGGTGATGTCCGGTACTCAGTCCAGTAAGGTTTGACTGGGGCTTTATCTTTGGGCTTTAAAATTAATATCTTAGGAGAGATTTGAAGTGAAAAACATGTTAAGTTAAAGCTGGCCAGCTAAAGTTACGGCCAGCTAAAGTTTGTTTGATTCCCGTTGTTTTATATCAGGATCGACACCAACTTCTGACCATGTGCACTCATGGCAACTTTATAGTGCTGCCCCACTGGGAGACCAGCCACTGGCACCATGACCCAATATTGCAAAACAGTCACATTATCCAGTGCTAACCAGTCGTTGCCATATCCTATTAATGTCAAGCACCAGGCTAGGTAGCATAGCAACAAGTATCAATTATATAACTTATAAGTCATTGGTTTTTCTCGGATATGATTGAAACTCCCGACCTTCCGCATGGGAACCATGCACTCTACCGATTCGACCACCTCATGCGGTTCATGTCCGGTTTGTTTGTTGTTTGTTGCTTGTTTGTTGTTGTTTTACATCCTAGCAACATCTAAGGTCATATCAGGACGGGTACCGACTTGTGACAGTACGCACTCATGGCGATTTTATAGTGCTGCCCCACTGGGACATCAGGCCATGACCCGATATCCAACTCAGTAACATTATCCTGACACTGAGCTAACCAGTCCTTGCCCTATCCTAATAATGCCGAGCACTAGGCTAGGAAGAGACAAGTATCTATTTTTAAGTCATTGGTTTGACTCGTCCGGGAACTCGCGAACTCGCGATCTTCCGCACGCGAGGCCTGTGCTCTACCGATTCGACCACCTCATGCGGTTCATGTCCGGTTAGTGTGAGTTCAAGTGACGCCGCTCCAATTATAATAATATTGGCATTTTAAAATATTAAACAGAAGTATATCATATGGTAAGTATGGATTTGTGGTACAACACCTTAGATTGGTTCCTGTTACTAATATAAGACTTTGTAAGAGCATTCGAATAAAGTTGCATAGTCCGATGGTTTTGACTTTATATCATTTTCCGAGATAAATATATTAAGCTAAGATTTCATATACGCAGTATGCGGCATTTGGCATGTGAATGCGAATGCGGTATGCAGCATAGCTACCCATGCCGACCTCCAATAGTCGATGTTGGTTGGGGGGGGAGGGGGGGAGGCTTTTTGTGTTGGGGAGTTGCTAAACAAACCAAACAAATGATACCCATCCCATTTTTGGAGTGTTTTGCTCCAAATTTGTGAAGGAAAGTCAAAGTTATTATTGTTTTCTATGGCAAACGCAGCAGCATTCACATTTGCATTTGCACCGATTGGTCCATGGGTCGATCCATTTGCCGCATTTGCATTCCCATTCCCGTTCGCATTCGCATTCCCATTCGCATTTGGACATATGGAAGCACCCATGTATATTTATATGCATTTTCCAATTTTTGCCACATTCGCATTCGCATTCGCATACTGCATACTGCGTATATGGAACGTTAGCTTTAGGCACGTTCTTATAATCTATCTTAGTTTAGTTTGAAATAACTTTTATTTTAAATGGCAGGGAGTTGGGTGGGAGAGCCAGTGGAAGTGGTGTGTCACCTGACCGTCTAATTGGTCTCCTTCCCATGACGTCATCGTCGCAATGAACTTGCCAGGTCATATGACACATGTCAACATCTCACCCACACCCACCCACACCCACTCACCCACCCATAAGCACACACTCCTCCAATCAACCAACCTGACCCTGACCCCACACTTACTCCCAAACAGAGGGCGCGGATGCCTAATCGCTAGAGCCCAGACCTCGCGTGCTGAAGTTCGGGAGTTCGATTCCCAGTTGAGGCAAACCAATGACTTACAAAATTGATGCCTTTCGCTTCCTAGCATAGGGCAAGGACTGGTTGGCTCAGTGTCAGGATAATGTAACTGAGTGGGATTTCGGGTCATGGTGCTGGCGGCCTGATTTCTCAGTGGGGCAGCACTATAAAGTTCACATGAGTGCGCACTGTCACAAGTCAGTACCCATTCTGATATTACCTTAGATGTTGCCAGGACGTAAAACGTCAACAACTAACCAACCAACTACTCCCACCCACCCCCCCGCACCACCCACCCCCACCCACCCAACCTTCGCCGCCATGTGTACAGGTCACACCGCTTACCGCCCTCTTGAAAGGTCAGCCAAATAACAGGCCGAGCCGGAATATAAACCATTTAAGGGAATTGGTTTAAGCTTGGCGAAGAACCTTTGTAAAGGTCGCCGCGTCCTTTGTCGCAGTCGACCGGACGCAGTGGCCGAATCGGTACAGCGCAGGCTTCTCATGCGGGGTTGGTTGTTGGAGTTTTACATCCTGGCAACATCTAAGGTCATCGCAGGATGGGTATTGACTTGGGTATTGATAGTGCACACTCATGGTGACTTTATAGTGCTGCCCCATTGGGAAATCAGGCCGCTGGCACCATGACCTGATATGACACTCATTCATGTTATCCTGACACTGAGCTACCCAGTCCTTGCCCTATGCTATTAATGCAGAGCGCCAGGCTAGGAAGCGACAAGTATAAATTTTAATTGGTTTGATTCGACCACAAACCGAACTCCCCATCTTCCACACGCGAGTCCTGTGCTGTACCGATTAGGTCAGCACCCAATCCCATTGCTCATGGCTCGGTGTCAGGATAATGTGACTGAGTGGGATATCAGGTCATGGTGCTGGCGGCCTGGTCTCCAAGTGGGGCAACACTATAAAGTCGCCATGAGCGCTCACTGTCACAAGTCGGTACCCGTCCTGATATATATATATATGTTGTGTGTGCACTAGTTGTTTAAGCAGGGGACATTTCAATCGCGGATAATTGGTCTTCCTCATAATCATAAATGTTGCTATGGCGCAAAACAAAAACAAACAAACAACTTCCTGCTGAAACCTATGGTGTCAGAAGTATGTGCATGCCAAAATTAATGTTGCATGTTTTCACTTCAAATATCTCTAAATCTGACCGGTTAAAAATCAAATCTACTTCAAAATCAATACAAGGTAGAATATATTGATTGATCGAATTTTTCTTTTTGTTTTTTGATACGGTATTTATTCTGCTGATAGCGTGTAAGCACCCTCGAGGGTGCTTGTTTTCAATGCTGGACAGCTGTGAGGAATGTTATGGTGTATGCCCGGGTTGCGGTTCCGGGTTGGTATCTCGGATGTCCACCAGCATTTATTTAAGTAGTTAATATCTATGTTAGTTTTTCTTTAGTTTTTTGGGTATAACTTCCTATCATATAACTAATATCTTAGCCTTGTATGTACATCTAGTGAGATTGTAATAGACTTATGGATGAGGATGTGTTCCTAGAATTTGTTTTAATATCCACATATATTTATCCCCGAAAGTTGCCGAAACCAAAATTCACATAACTACACAACTTTAAATTTAGATTTTCTTGATATGTAGTAGGGTTACCGCGTTGTGGTACATTTTCGCATGTGGGTCACATGTGTACATATGTGTTTACAGGAAAACCTCTCTAACAGAGTGATCACTCCCTTATATCAATCCAACGCACTTCTCCACTTTGGGTCCCAAATGAGCGCCCATTGTAATGATATTCTACAAATCGACCATCTCCCTGTCCGGTATTTCCACCATCTAAAGCGATCGATCGACCAAAAAGGTCAATTACTTCAATATATATTTTTTTTCTTTTTTTTCTTTTTTTCTTTTTTGGTACATTAGTTGTTTATGCAGGGGAAATTTCAGTCGCAGACGACTGGTCTTCCTCATTCCACTGCTCCTTGCCCTGTCCTAGTAATGCTGAGCGTCTGGCTAGGAAGCGACAAGTATCAATTTTTAAGTCATTGGTTTGACTCGACCAGGATTCGAACCCACGACCCCACGATCTACCAGCATGGGAGACGGACGCTCTAACTCATTCGGCCATCCCGTCAGGTTAAATTGTTAAATGTATGCGTAAATCTGCATAATTTAATTGGTTGATGGTACATGTTAATAAACAATGTTGAAATAACATACATATATTTGTTGACTACATGTATATACATACTTAGATATGAGTTACGCTAATATTTAACAACATCCACCAAAACCGAAACCCACATACTTGGAGAACAATGTCCCGTGAGAAAATTGAGAAAACTCCCTAAACCGACCACCTCCCAAAATGGACCTTTTAAAGTCGGTCCTATGGTCGGTCGATTTAGAGAGGTTTTACTGTGTGTACATATGCTCCGCTGAATTAAATTTTCCCATGGCGGTGACATGTATTCATGTGTACGTATATATATATATATATATATATACATATATATATAGTAGATATATATACACAGGGTCTTGGTGTATGGCTAACTGCAAGCTATCTGATTCAATGATTGAATGGATTGGGTTTTACGTTCAGGAAACATCTGATGTCATATCAGGACATACACGGGCTACTTTTCCTGGTGACAGTGCATGCTCATGGTTGCTTTATAGTGTTCTGCTCCACTGGGATACCCTGCCACTGGTTGCCGGTGTGACATTGATATCCTTCTGAGTCACGGTATGCTGACAGTAAACCGACCGTGCGACCCTTGTCATTTTATATTATTTCATTAATTTTTGGGGGTAAATATGTTTATTCTGCTGAATAAGTATTTTGTCTGTTCCGAAGCACTGGTCTTCCAGCCATTTTTGTTCAATTCAGGGTTATTGACACAAAAAAGGTGTATAGAATAAGGTACACAATAACTGTTGAATACACAATTTGCAGTTGGTAGATGATTTGTTTGTTCATGAATATGTCATTTTGTTTGTTTGTTGTTTGTTTGTTGTTGTTTTACATCCTAGCAACATCTAAGGTCATATCAGGATGGGTACTGACTTGTGACAGTGCGCACTCATGGCGACTTTATAGTGCTGTCTCACTGGGAAACCAGGCCGCCGGGACCATGACCTGGTATCCCACTCAGTCACATTATCCTGACACTGAGCACACCAGTCCTTGCCCTGTCCTAATAATGCCGGGCGCCTGGCTAGGAAGTGACAAGCACCAATTTTCAAGTCATTGGTTTGACTCGACAATGGTTCGAACCCACGACCCCACGATCTACCAGCACGGGAGACGGACGCTCCAACTCATTCGGCCATCCCGTCTGGTCTCTTGTCATTTTGTAATACTGTATTATTTTTCTCTTCGCAGTACTATAAATATAGCCCCTGTGACCTCAGAGAGGTCGAGCCCCAGGCTCATCAACAACTTGCCGGGATAAATACAACCCCACAACAAACATACACATACAATCCCCGTCTAGTGGTCGAGTGGTCAAGGGTGGGCTCGGCATCATATTCCCCCTGATTGGGTGACTGGTTGACTGATTGATAGTCTGACCCCCGCCCCCTCCCCCGGCCCCCCCCCCACACCTCCACCCAAAACCTTCCATTTAATTGACTCCCTGCAACTATCCTTTCCCTACCTTTCCACCCATTCCCCCCCCCCTCTCCTCCTTTCCCCTCCCCCCCACCCCCACACACACTCCTGTGAAAGTCATGCGATCTGCACATGTCACTCTGACTGTGGGTGTGTTGGTGTGGATGTGACTGTTGATATGAGTGTGGGTGCGGATGTGGATCTAGGTGTGGATATCTGTGTGGCTGTCTGTGTCGGTATCTGATTCAGGTGTGTGGGTGTGTGGGTGTGTGGGTGTGTTGGTGTGTGGGTGTGTGGGTGTGTGGGTGTGTGGTGTGGTGGGATGTGTGGGTGGGTGGGGTGTGTGGGTGTGTGGGTGTGTGGTGTGTGGGTGTGTGGGGTGTGTGGGTGTGTGGGTGTGTGGGTGTGTGGGTGTGTGGTAGTGTGGGTGTGTGGGTGTGTGGGTGTGTGGGTGTGTGGGTGTCTGGATCTCTCGGTGTGGATGCTGGTGTTGATATGGGTTTGGGTGTGTGGGTTGGATCAGGTCATGGTGCCGGCAGCCTGATTTCCCAGTGGGGCAGCACTATACATTCACCATGAGGGCGCACTGTCACAAGTCTGTGCCCGTCCTGATATGCCCTTAGATGTTACAAGGACGTCAAACTCCAACAATCAACCCCCCCTAATCCCCCCCCCCCCAGCTCGATGAGAGTCTGAAAAGGGGCGGAGGCGTGATCTGTAAAGGAAGAGTTCGGGCACAAAACCACGTAAATGGGAATCCAAAAATGGAGATAAACATTGGAAATAACCCCTCACAAAGTTTATTTTTTATATTCCAACTCTTTCGTTCATTACTCCATAACCATGTGATCATATGAAAAGTAGAACTAATGAAAATTATAAATATCTTCAAGAAAAAATCTGTCATTTAAACTACATTTTTGGATTGGCATTTACATGGTTTTGCGCCTGAACTGTTCAAATATATATATATATATAATCAATTAAGATGAAAATCTGGTATCATCTAGCATTGCATTTACATCAATCTAATCAGCAGGTCTTATACCATCTGCAATTAGATCTAAACAAATCTGGTCACTCAGATTAGTATGAGAACTATAGACATTGGTTATATGATTCCTTGAAACAACGTTTCTGTTCACACATTTGACATTTTAATATTTAGAACAAGAATTAGAAATGGTGATGTGAACATCAGCCTGTAAACAGGTTAAGTGACTGATTTTTCTGTGGGGAATTGGATGTTTCTTAGCTCAAAATGCTTAAGTGTGGATCGTTGTGTCTTAAATATATGCATTATATCATTATGTTATTATATTGCATGCATCCATGTTTATGCCAAATTATTCTGTATTTCTATTAATTTTCTTTTTTTAATCAGAGTTTTGCAATGCGCGTATCAGCAAACTCAATGGTCGCGCGCATTTGTTTTGCTATCGACGTCATTTTCAGCGCATGCGCAGTCGGAAATACGAACCCGTCTATTACTAGTATTAGAGGGATCCGGTAAGCACAGGCGCTGACTGGCGGCCTGGAATTGAAAACGAGGCTACAATGTACAATACGCCAGGTGGTCTTTGATGTGCGTTCGCGTGATCAACTCTGATTAACTGGTCAAAAGAAAAGCACATACACATGCACACACACACCCACCATTTGGTTACTTACTCATTCCTCGTGTGAATACAATCTTGGCAGCAGACAGAAACCAGAAACCAGCTGGTTTCCATTTGCAGAAAGCCTTGTGTACAGAAGTAGAGGGTGTGCTAGTTCTGGCTGCGGTATGGTCAGTCATGCAGTGGTGTTACTGTTAGTTACTGAATGCCATTGAACACGTGGGTTTATTAATGAGTAGGTGTAGTAGTGATTTATTTAGATAAAAGATTCACCGCTGACACTGACGCCCTGTATCAGCGGTGAAAACCAACCCTATGTAAAAGTTGGAGAGAAACTGGCAAAATGAAATGAAAGCATAAATTCCCAATCTAAGAAGCAAAGTATATTCTTCACTCAATTGGATGCATCTATGGGGCTGTCACACTACGGCGTATGGCGGAGGCGTATGCATAATGTGGCGCAATAATTTGAAAATGAGAATAGGTTGAGATACGCCAACCTTTTTGCACTCCAGCGACGTATGAAATGTACGCGTAGAGTATGCCTGGCATATGGCTACCGTATCCCCACCGTATAGCAACGTATGCAAAGCATATGACGACACATACTCGGCGTATTTTGACGGTTGGAGGTGACCGGACCAGTGTATGAGTAACCTATGCCGACATACCCCTAACCTATGCGTAACCTATGCCAGCATATGAATAGCGTACGTCTAGTATATGAGCAGCATATGAGCCATACGCTGCCATACGCTGAACATTTTGAGCATGCACAAATATTTTTGGACGGACAGGCATAAAGACGGCATATGATGGTGTATGATGAGCATATATGCTGTATGCCCAACCTATGCCTAACCTGTGCATAGAATGTGACGGCGTATGATGGCGTATGGGTCGAAAACTGCATACCCCATTCCACACAGAAAGCATGTGCTTTTACCAATTCGGCTACCCTATCCGGTGCTTGATCATAGTTGATTCACACCAAAACAGTCTTCCCTTCGATTTACACCTGTTCCACATTCACCTGTACTGTCGGTGTGGGGGTGAAAATTGTATCTAGGGAGAGATACTCTGTGATCAGGCCGACCAAAGCCTAGCAGTGCACCTTGACATGCGCATTGTAGCCCAGCGAGCTGGGAATTGAGGCACTGCATGCTGGCATCAGCAGCCGTGGAACCACGCTCTAGATAGAACCGGAAGTCACGCTCTAGATAGAACCGGAAGTCACGTGACGGCTACTCCCCAATTAGCGTGAGCTACCTCCTGACCACTGTCATGGGTGGGTGGTTTGCTTGTTTGGGTTTTACATCCTGGCAACATCTAAGGTCATATCAGGATGGGCACCGACTTTTGGCAGGGCACACTCATGGTGGTTTATAGTGCTGCAGGACTGGGAAACCCTGGCCATTGGCACCATGATCCGATTTCCCACTACTTCTCATTTTCCTGATATTGAACTAACCATTCTTTGTCCAATCCTATTAATGCCAAATGCAGCCAGGCTAAGTAGCGACAAGTATCAATTTTATAAGTCATTGGTTTGACTCGCCTGCATTTCAAACTGCCAACCTTCCACATTGGAAGCCTGCGTTCTTACTAATTGGGACCAGATGGGATGGCCGAATGAATTGAGCATCCGTCTCCCGGTTTGGGAAATCGGGGGAACCGGACCCATGGTTCGAACCCAGGGTTCGAACCTTGATCGAGTCAAACCAATGACTTAAAAATGTATACTTGTCGCTTCCTAGCGAGGCTCTCAACATTATTAGGATATGGCAAGGTCTGGTTGGCTCAGGGTCAGGATAATGTGACTGAGTGGGATATCAGGTCATGGTGCTGGCAGCCCGGTCTCCCAGTGGGGCAGTACTATACAGTCACCATGAGTGCGCTCTGTCATAAGTTGGTACCCGTCCTGATATGACCTCAGATGTTCCTAGGACGTTAAACAACAACAAACAAACTTACCAATTGGTTCAGTGGTTGGGTGCTTAGATGGGAGGGTGTGTGAGAGTGAGTGTCATTAGGAAGATATGTGGATGGTGGATGAGTGGATGGGTGCGGAGGTGGGAGGGTGCGTGTGTGTTGATGCGCGTGTGTGTGGCGTCTCTCTGATCAACACCCTGACGGTCAGTCCGACAGTTAAGGTTGACACGCCCCAGTGACAACAGTTACTGCCTCGTTCTTACCGACCCGTGACGTCGTCCGCACAGTGCGACCGCACGCAGGTACAGTGGGGGTCTTTTGAGTGGCACCACAGATGGCATTTGAGTCTAACTGAAGATGGATTCTGACTGAATATCATAGCAAGTGTCTCCGCATACATGAACTTGTCAGTTGCGCATGACTGATGTGGGGATGCATGTGCATGTCATTTGGTTTGTATGTGTAGATATCATTTGACATTGACTGTATTCAGACACGTTACTGGATTGAATGTGTCATTTGGCAGTCCCCGAACATGTCATTTGATGGAGGCTAAACTTGTCATTTGGTTAGCACTTGTAGATATCGTTTGACACTACATATATATATATAGTTTGACGGTACATATACATGTCATTTGATGGAATATGTTGCTTAGCAGTCCTTGAACCTGTCATTTAATGGTTCAAGAACATGTCAGTTTGTTTGTTTGTTGTTGTTTTACGTCCTAGCAACATCTAAGGTAATATCAGGACGGGTACCGACTTGTGACAGTACACACTCATGGTGATTTTATAGTACTGCCCCACTGGGAAATCAGGCTGCCAGCACCATGACCTGATATCCCACTCAGTCACATTATCCTGACACCGGGCTAACCAGTCCTTGCCCTATCCTAATAATGCTGAGCACCAGGCTAGGAAGTGACACGTATCAATTTTTAAGTCATTGGTTTGACTCGACAGGGACCCAATTCGCGAACTGCCGATCTTCCGCACCCGAGGCCTGTGCTCTACCGATTCGGCCACTGCGCCCGGTTATCTTATTATGTCATTTGGTTAACACTTATAGATATCATTTGACGCCGGTTTCTCACGTGGAAGGTGAGGTGTTCAGCTCCCGGTCGAGTCAAAGGAAGGACTGGTTAGCTCAGTGTAAGAATAATGTGATTGAGTGGGGCATCAGCTTATGGTGCTGGCTGCCTGGTCTCCCAGTGGGACAGCACTATAAAATCACCTAGAGAGCGCACTGCCACACGTTGCTACCTATATGACCTTAGATGTTGCTATGAAGTAAAACCCCAACAAACAAATAAACTTAAATCTTATTGCTGCAGACGAGGAATATGGGCCGGGCTGGGAGGGGACGGTTGAGGCGATGAGGGCGAGGATGCTGGGGAGGGGAGCGGGGAAGGGAAGAGGGGGAGATGAGCAGATGAGGGGAGCGGGGAGGTAAGAGGGGGAGGGGAGCAGGGAGGGGAGCGGGGAAGGACGCGGGAGGGAGCGGGGGAGTGGCGCGGGGAGGGAAGAGTGGGAGGGAGCGGGGGAGGGGAACGGGGAAGGGAGCGTGGGAGGGGAGAGGGGGAGAGGGAGAGGGGGAGGAAGAGGGGGAGGGGAGCGTGGGGGGGAGGGGGAGTGGCGCGGGGGAGGAAGAGGTGGAGGGGAGAGGGGGAGGGAAGCGGGTGAGGGGAGCGGGAGAAGGGAAGAGGGGGAGAGGAGCGGGTGAGGGGAGCGATTGAGGGGAGCGGGTGAGGGGACCGGGGAGAGGAGCGGGGAGGGGACCGGGGGGGGGGGAGCGGTGGAGGGTGCGGGAAGGGGGAGCGGGGGAGCGCAGCGAGGTGGGGTGGGGTGGGGGAGAGGGGGCATTAAGTGAGGACTGCGGGCTGTGTTAAAGAATGCGAATGCTCCTGGCGCCTTCCCACGGGAGACAAGTGGATTGTCGATCTGATGACAGCCGGAGCCGGCACGGAGATGGATTGGAAGTGTGCATGGTCGTCTGTAAGGGAGGTTGGAGGTGTGGGGGGGGGGGGAGGGAGAGGAGGAGGGGACTGGAGGGGACATGCACATATGCACATATATCCGTTCCTACATATACAGACATACATGCTCATACACACATATATTCACACATAGAGATATGTCCATATAAGACACATCTAAACATAAAGGATATACATATATGCTTGTTTACACACACATACATATATGCTTGTTTATTTCTTGGAGGTTTTATGTTCCATCAATACATAAGGTCACACCAGAGCATGGGCCTCACGTGCGGAAGGTCGGGAATTCGGTTCCCTGTCGAATCAATGCCAATGACTTTAAAATTGATACTTGTCACTTCCTGGCCTGGCAGTGGCACTAAGCTTAAATACGATATGGCAAGGATTGGTTAGCTCAGTGTCAGGATACTGTGACTGAATGGGAAATCGGGTCATGGTGCTGGTGGCCCGATTTACTAGTGGGGGCCGGACAATGAAGCCACCATGAGTGTGCACTGTTACAAGTCGGTACCCATCCTGAAAGATATATTTTGTTCACAAGTGTTTATTCATCAGGACAAGTATGGTATCATCACCAGAGCACTGGTCTTCCAGCCGTTTTACATGCATTCTGGAATTTTACACATGGTTTGGGAGAGTATCCTGTGCTGTTTCTGTGCAGCACAGGACACTTTGCGCAATGGGTGTGTGTGACCCATGCTGCATTATGTGCAGCATCGTTCCCTATTCTTGTCAGTCTCAGGTGACTACTTGAGTATGTACTTGATATTGTAATCATTTCTCATTGCTAATGTGCTTTTTTGGTTTATTAGATCTGTGTGTTGGGTTTGTAGTTTGCAGTTGTTTGGTGTTCTTGTTTTGTTTTTGGTTAAATTTGTGTTGGTAGTGAGCGTGTTCTGTTTCTGTATATGTGGGTGGTTAACAAGGTTCTGTATTTGGTTTGTATTGGTTTGTAATGGCAGGTGTCTGCCTTCATTTTGTTTTGCTTTGTTTTATTGTATATAACCTTAGATGTTGCCAGGACTTAAAACTCCAACAAACAACGAACCAGACACACACATTTACATACACCCGAACTGAAGCCAAAACGACCTGGAGTGTGAGAAGCCGACGCCGGGCCGACGGCCGACTGGCGGACGCCCGACCTCCGGCCCACACCCGGCCCACGCAAGGTCGACGCAGGGTCGACACACGGCCGACGCAGGCCGACGCACGGCCGACGCACGGCCGACGCACGGTCGACGCACGGTCGACGCTGGCCGACTGGACCCGCGGCCAGACCTCACTCCCACCCCCTGGGCTCCGGGACTGTCACGGTCACATCACGCGAACTAAGCATCAGTGATGCCCGGAAGCCGCAGTGACGGTGGGGAGAGGGGCCATGCCCTTATATGGCATTTCCAGAGGGGGCGGGGGTGGAGCAAGGTGCGGAGCGGAATGGAAGGAAGGGGGTGGGGAGGTGGAGAGAAAGGGCAGGGGGAGGGGTGGGGAGTGGAGGGGAGGGGAGTGGAGGGGAGGGGAGGGGAGGGGAGGGGAGAAGGGGGAGGAATAGGTGAAAGGAACGGGGCGGGAAATAGGAGAATGGGAGAGGAAGGCGGGAGGGGATGGGGATGAGTTGGCGAGGTGAAGGGGAAGGGGAAGGGGGTGGGCAAGGGGAGGGGGAGTAGTAGGGGGAGAGTGTGGGTCTAATAGGTCGATGGTGTGTCTCTGTGTGCAGTGATTTGGATTATGATTGATTAGGTTTATTTTCGCACATCCTGGCAATATCTGAGGTCAGGTTATCACCCAGTCCTGGTGGCATTGTCGGTGATGCTAAGGCATCGTGGGTAATGGGACCCGCGAATACAGCCAAGCGCCAGTATCTAAGGCTGATCCGATATGTCGCCGACTAGCAGATCCTTACTGAACTAACCTGAACTATATTCCATTAATGACGACTAGTGGGTTTTCGGCACTTCCGCCACACGATCGCCCAGTAAACAAGGCGCCTGAGGCTCCACCTATATCATATTATTGAACTAAATTATGCCGCCTTTCAGACAAAAAACTTTAATCTCGGCTATAAAAGCGACTGCTCGCTGTAGATATTTCACTTTCGACACGGGAGCCACGCGGACAAAAATTGCCCTAAATTGCCATCCCACACACCCCACAATAAGAAGGGGATATAGGGTTATAAGCATGCCTAATCCTCATGGACATCACATAACTACCCAAGAGACTGTACTGATGAAAGAACTAACATTGTAATAAAGAGCCATAACTATATTTGCTGTGTTCAAAGTTTCTAATTATAGCGATGCCCGTCAGAGATATCATGCAATCCACAAAGTGCTAGTCACCCTACTCTGATGTTAGGCTAACCAACTAGTCACTCTGCTATTCTACTACAAGTAATATTACTAGTAGTACGAGTGATGCTGAATGAAACGGTTGTGACAGTGCGCACTCTTGGCAACATTATCGTGTTGCCCCACTGGGAGACCACACAACGAGCACCACGACCAATATCCCATTCAGTCACATTATCCTGACACTGAGCCAACCAGTCCTTGCCAAATCCTAATAATGCCGAGCATCTGGCTAGGAAGCGACAAGTACCAATTTTTAAGTCATTAGGTTGACTCAACTAGGGTTTGAACCCATGGGTCCAAACCCCACGAACTACCAAAATGGGAGACGGACGCGCAACTCACTTGGCTATCTGGTCTTGGATATCCCATTCTAAGTGTCATGTTTCATGAAGATACATTGAACATTCACGTAAGGAATATAGATGGTACAATCACGTGACCTGATCTTTCTTCAAACCGGGCGCGGTGCCCTAATCGGTAGAGCGCGGGCCTCGCATAACAAAGGTCGGGAGTTCGGTTCATGGTCGAGTCAAACTTAAAAAATGATACTTGTCACTTCCTAGCCGGGCGCTCGGCATTATTCCGATAAGGCAAGGGCTGGTTAGCTCAGTGAGTGGAATATTGGGTAATGCCAGCCTGATTTCCCAGTGGGGCAGTACTATAAAGTCACCATCCGTGTGCACTGTCACAACTCGGTGCCTGTCCTGATATGACCTTAGCTGTTGCTAGGACCTAAAACAACAACAACCAACATCAGGATAATGTGACTGAGTGGGATATTGGGTCATGCCAGCCTGATTTCCCAGTGGGGCAGTACTATAAAGTCGCCATGAGTGTGCACTGTCACAAGTCGGTACCGGTCCTGATATGACCTTAGCTGTTGCTAGGACCTAAAACAACACTAACCAACCAAGCTACATTATCATTACCTCGTTTGTCACAAATAACTGAACTCCTGTTGATATTAGGCACCGTGGGCACTAGTTATACCAGACCTACTTGCACATCGCAGATTCTGTTGAGATAAGACCTCCAGTTACTCGTGGGAAACTTACCGTCATCCTATAGAGAGACACCCGCTGCATTCCTACGTCCCACCAGTCTCAGACTATGACTCTATCGGTGCACTGGCAAGGCTTACCAACAATTAACCCACCACACATTCGCTTAGTGTGTTTGTACTGCAGGTCCTGATATACATCTAAGATCATTTCAGGACGAGTACTGGCTTGTGACAGCATGCACTGATGATGACTTTATAGTGCTGTCCAACTGCGAGACCAGGCCGTTGGTACCATGACCCAATTTCCCCACTCAATCACAATTTTCCTGATACTGAGCTAACCACTCCTTGCCCTATCGTAATAATGCCGAGCGCCAGGCTTGGTAACGAAAATGATCAAATTTTGTAAGTCGTTGATTTAGCTTGACTCGGACTCGTCCGCCCGACCTTCAACACGGGAAGCCTGCGCTCTTACCGATCTGGCCAGAAAGTCAGAGGTCAGGGAATTCATTCTTGGTGGAGAATATCAGTCTAATTGTTAACGCAGGGGGCCCCGGTACTATACTGCCCTCTTTGGCAAGCGCCCGGGGAGAGGCTTGAGCCACAGCGGGCAAGGTAGAGAGAAAAGGAGAGACGAGAAAAGAATCCCCCACTGTCGACGAGCCTTTGAAACCAGAGCAGCAAGGATTGGTTTTCCAAATCGCCATTGATAAGGCGAGATCGCGAGAAAACGCAGCACTCAAAGAAAAACATGAAAACACCACCGAGCTCCTTAGGCATGGACAATGCGCCCCCTGGGGGGCTGCCTGGTCACTGGCAGGTACTCAATGGATCCCGCCAGCCTGGGAACCAACTCCTGGGTGTGCCAGGCCCGCCGAACCTGGTGGACGGACTTTATATATATATATATATATATATATACATCTATATAAAGGCTCCGACGCGAGTGATGTTTTCAGGGTATGCAGGTACCGGGGAGCGCCGGAGGTGGCGCCATCAGTCATGAACATGAAGGAGGCAGTACAGTATATAGTGTAATCATAATAATAATAATAATTAACACACAATAATAATAATAATGACTTACTTCCCTTCCGCGCCTTTATGCTTGCATAATGCGTTATACATCACATATTATATATATATATATATATAATATATAATATATATAAATATAATATATATATATATATAATATGGGATGTCTAATTAATTATGCAGACATAAATAGGCGAGTATCCTTCCCTTCCCTGTATCCTTCCCTTCCTTACATAGCCCTACTTTATATAAAATATATTATATATATATATATAATATATGCATAGTCAATCCACCATACACCATATACAGTAAAACCTCTCTAAATCGAATGATCATGGGACTGACTTTAAATGGTCCATTTAGGGAGGTGGTCGGTTCAGGGAGTTTTTTTATCGTCACAAAGGGATTTTATGGGTAATCATTTGGGACCCAAAGAAAGTGATCAATATAGGGGAGTGGTCGATCTGCGGAGATGGTCGGTTAGAGAGGGTTTACTGTATATATATATATATATATATATATATATATATATATATATATATATATATATATATATATATATATGTGTGTTTATATATACACACACACATAGTCAGTCCACCATATAGTCATATATATAGATATATGTATAAATATATTTAACCGGGCGCGGTGGCCGAATCCCGAATCGGTAGAGCGGAAGCCTCGCGTGCGGGAGATCGGGAGTTCGGGAGATCGGTTCCAGGTCGAGTCATACCAATATGATCGGGCAAAGACTGGTTAGCTCAGTATCAGGATAATTTGACTGAGTGGATTATCAGGTCATGGTGTTAGGAGCCTGGTCTCCCAGTGGGGCAGCACTATAAATGTGCCATGAGTGCAAACTGTCACAAGTCTATAACCATCCTGATCTGACCATAGATGTTGCAAGGATGTAGAAGGATGTGTTGCAAGGATGTAGAAACTCCAACAAACTAGCAAAGCTAAAAACGGACAATCTAGTGGACATCACTATAAACATACCATGATTGCACTCAATCAAAAGTCGATAACCATCCTGATATGACCGTAGATGTTTCTAGGATGTGAAACCCCCAACCAACAAAGAAACATCAATGGTTTCTAACAAATTCATGTTACCGATAGAGGGGGAATGCAAAGAAACATGTGTCCTCTGTGGCGGAGTGGTTAGAGTGTTTGACTTTTTTTCTAGGTCGGACACCTAATCTGAAGGTCGGTGGTTTGATTCCCCATGCCCCCACCTCTGCCAATTTGGATTTCCACCACTGTGTATAACATACAGCGTCATCAAAGGCCAGTTGCTCTCATACCATGTCTATGTGGTATGGGAGGTTAAAAATCCCTTGGGTGGGTAAAAGTGTAGGCTCGGGCTTTCTATCAACAAACTGTCTAATGGTGAAAACAAGTCTATTCAGATTTATCCATAATAGGCAGTATAAATCTTCAAGAAAATAAAAAACACCAAAAAACACACACACACACAAATGTGGATATAAAGGGTTTTCTTAGTACTAGTAATACCTAATAGTGCAGTACAAAGAAATACACGCAAATGTGGATATGACGTTTTTCCCTAGCAGTACTAACCAATGGTGCAATACAAAGAAACACACACACAAATCTGGATATGAAGGTTTTTCGTAGCAGTAGTATCCAATGGTGCAATACAAAGAAACACATACCCCAATGTTGATAACATTATTTTCTCGAATAGTAGTAACCAATAGTGCAATAGAAAGAAACACACACACACATGCGGATATATAGGTTTTCCTTAGTGGTACTATAGTAACCGACAGTGCAATACAAAGAAACACATGTGTGGATATAAAGGTTGTCCCTAGTACTTAGTAGTACTAGACCTAGTAGTAGTACTAGTACTAGTCAGTAGTAACCGACAGCTCTCTATCCCGACATATATATGTACCTAAGTGTGGTGGTTCTGGGAGAGGGGCAGGGTTTGGCTGCTGACGGTCGGGGGGGGGGGCGGCGGGAGGGGGGAGGAGGGCTGGGGGCGGGAGGCGGGGTAGATGGGGGCGGACAGGGGCGTGGTTACCGTCGAGTGGACACCGTCATATTACCGGTCACTACTGACGGCAGGTGACATGCAGCTGTCAATCACTCTCCGGCGACCAGTAGTGTGCTGTCACTGCCGTCAGAGTGTGCTGTCACTGCCGGCGCTTCCCAGCATGCCCTGACAACTGGGCATCCCCTGCCCCCCCCCCCCCCCCCCCCGCCCTCCCGCTCCCCCCCCCCCCCCCCCCCACACACACACAGACATTGACCCTCACACTGACTGCACTTCCAGCAACTTGAAAATAACAGTGTTGTCAACCTTTAAACTAAGGTTGCATAGTCCAATGGTTTTGACATCCTGTCATTTTCCTGAGCTAAATATAACAAGTTGATTGTTATAATCTACCTTCATTTAGTTTGAAGTAACTTTTATTTTAAGTGGCTAGTTTTTTGTGTGTTTTTTTAGATATTTGAAGTACAAACATGTCAAATTAATTTTGGCAAGCATGCCAAAGCTCTGACATTATATGTTTCATGAGTAATAGTTGTATTAAAATTGACTCAGAATTCCCTTCTATGTGGCAAGAAGTGCTTAATATGTGTATAAGTATCTAAGTTAGATATGTAGAATCAAATCTAGATAATTGTTTTGGTTTTGAAAATGGTATGCTCCATTAGATCACGCAACTTTAGTTCAAAGTTGCATAGTTCGATGATTTTGGGTTTGTGTTTTTTTTATATAGATAAATAAATATAGTTGATCGGTAGAATCTACCTAACTTTTACTTTGAAGGAACCTCTATTGGTTCCATGGCTAACTTTGGAGATATTTGAAGTGTAAACATGTTAAGTTAATTTTGGAATGCATGGCAAAATTCTGACATAGGTTTCAGCTGTAACAGGTTCTATTAATTTGACTTGGTAATATTCCATGCTATGCAGCAAGAAATGTTTAGTAAATGCACCAATATCTAAGTTGGATTAAATATTGGATTAAGTGTTGGATTAAATATTGAATAACACGTTGGATCTAATCTAAGTGAGCATTTTAGTTTAACAAATATAAAGCTTGCATCAGACTATTCACCTTGAATTATGTTGTAGATAGAGACGGGGTTGTGGAAACTTAAATGTCGCAAGTGGTTTATTTGTACATGTGATGTATAACGAATTATGCGAGTATAAAAATATGAAGGGAATTGTCTCCATTATAGAGTATATTATTATATTATAGTTATTTCCATTGTTATTCTCCTTAAGACTCCACACTTGACTGGTGGCGCCACCTGTGGCCCACCTCTCCTCCAACAGGTGTCGACAAGTGTCAGTCACACCAGAGGATATATATATATGATGTATAACGTATTATGCGAGTATAATGATATTTAAGGGAATATTACTTGTTATTATTACTGTTATCCTCCGTAAGATACAACACTTTTCTGGTGGCACCATCTCGGCCACCTCACCTCCCCCGGATGTTGACCAGTGTCAGTCGCACCGGGAGAAACAACAAGGGGATGGGGTGACTGAACACTTTAAGGACTGTCTGGATAGCATTAAATGCCTCGATGGTTAAAGCTTTGAAATCACGAGAACAAGTGAATAAGTGGGGTAGTTGGCGCTGCAGTCGCTCGTGTAGTTTCACGCATCGAGACCAGTACTTGGCCAATAACCAATAATAATACATTTGATCGTACCGACACAGCAATGGCCAATATACAACCCGGCACATATTGTAATAAAATGTTATAGATACTCCGTCGTTTTACATATAAATAACTCGTTATATTCTCTCGGTCACTATATATATATGCTGTATAAGCAATTATGCAAGTATAATTATCCGGAAACCAAGTATCTAGTTCATATCAACTGACACTACACCAACTAATGACATTCATCTACTCAAGCGACTGGTCAGGCCTTCTGCCTCGCCTGGTGCTGCCACCTGGCTTCTCTCTCACTCCAAAAGCCGCAAATAATGATATATATATAATTATGTATATGTAACCATGGTATACGCTCCAAAGTAACGGATTGTGGAACTCCAAGAGGTTCCACACTCAGGATAGCTCATACTTAAAATTGCTAAAGAATTAAAAAAATAAATGAATAAATAAATGAATAAATAAATGAATAAATAAATGAATAAAAAATGTTCGCTGAGCAGCCAGCCTCATTACTCCTACATTCTTTCTCCATTCCCAGCCTCCACCGCCACGACCAGGGTCATCCTCTGCCTGACCTCTGACCCCTGACCCCGGGTTGACCACTGTCCACTCCTCCCATAATGCATCCCGTTATGTCCGCGTCCGCATAATCTACTTAGGCTATGTCACATGGGATGGGGGCTGGGGGTGTTGGGTGGGAGGGGGTGGGGTTGTTGGGTGGGGGCGGGGGGTACTTCTGCATGTGAATGCTGGATGGGTGCATTCCGCAGCGCTTTGACCCCGTTGACCTTCACCGTAAGGATACCAGGGGTTAGTAAGGTGCGAATTGCCACCCTCCCTGACCCCGCTCCACACACACACACACACAGGGACCGGCTTTACCACAATGTAGCAAGCTCCGATAATTTGGTGGATATATATATGTGTATATAATCTTTATATACTGTCCGAATATAGTTGCCTATATAAAGTGTGCCCTAATCTATATATTGGCCTATAGATTCGGACATTATACATTGGGACATATATGGATATTTGAATACGGTGTAGGGGAGGCGGGAGAAGAAAATGCCCGCTCCACGGTGAATATCATGGAGGTTAGGGTGGTTAGAGAGAAAGATTAAGGGGCTGTCGTTATTTAATTCCACATAATAAATTATATAGTACATATATATGAATAGTTCAGGTACAAAATCGACAAACACCATTCGGACCGAAATGAAACTTACGGCTACCAGGGTTGATCTGAGGGTGCCATCATTCCTATGATAAAATATGCCCTATGTATTAATAGCAATACTTCAGAGAGTTTGACGCCCCTGCCTTGCAGAGTTGAAAACCACTGCCTTGTGGTACAGGTCCTTGACAGAACCGAAGGCTAAGGGAGCAAACCCTAAACAGAAAACCATGTCACTATGGCAGCATTAAGGGCGGTTGATGTATGGAACTCCCAACATCTCCCGACCAGCCACTGCAGGGACAAATAGTTTTGCGCCTGTCTTGACATGTTCTTGCCGGTATGAAACCTCTATTTGCTCCCCGAGAGAGTGCCGCTGGTAACTTGCAAAAGCCAGCAGCACTTCAACACTTTTGCAGGCAGCTTTCATGAAAAATGAGCGGCAGACAAGTAATGAAAGCAGTCTTTGTCACATCGCGACCGATAGCATGATGATGATGATGATGATGTATTTCACTACTCAATGTGAAATTGATAGACTTTAACTGAGAGCACAACAACACATTCCATTTGTTACAGAAAACGGCTCAAATGGATATGTTTTTTTTTTGGCGCCTGAACTCTTTATATGAATAGTTCAGGTGCAAAAAACCTATAAATGCCAATCCATAAATGTAGCTTAAAGTTGCATAGTCCGATGGTTTTGAGGTTCTGTCATTTTCCTGAGATAAATATACTAACTTGATTGTTATTATCTACCTTAATTCACTTTGAAGTAACTTGTATTTTAAATGGCTAACTTTGGAGATATTTGGAGTGTAAACATGTGAAATTAGTTTTGGCAAGCATGCCAAAACTCTGACACCATAGGCTTCTGCAGTACCATGCTCTATTAAATTGACTCAGTATTCCCTGTGATATGGCAACAGATGCTTAAGAAGTGCATCAGTATCTAAGTTAGATATCCTGAATCAAATCTAGATAAGTGCTCTGGTTTTGAAAATGTGACGCTTTATCGGACTATGCAGCTTTAATTAAAAGATCTTTACCTGAAAATAATTTTTAATTCTCACTAATTCCACTTTTGGTATGATTGGTATGGTTATGGAGCAATGGACAAAACAGTAGGAATTTAAACAAATGCAATTTTTGAAGGTTTGATTTCAATATTTAGCTCAAATTTTGGATTCGCGTTTATGGGGTTTTGCTCCTGAAATCTTCATATATATGTTGTGGGAGTGATGAAAATTGGAAATATTGTGCCTAAAGCAGGACTCGAACCCACATCTCTTTGCATTCCGGGCCAGTGTGCTAACCATTACACCACCTTGGCTTCCTGAGATCAACACACTACCCACGCCTACCTGTCTATGTGATTACTTGCCTGAGAGGTCAGTGCAGCCTGCTACACTCGTCCCCCTGGAATTATAAGTATTTTAATGCTTACAATTACATACATACAGGCAATGTACTAACACATACATACACAGGGTAGGTTCAACAACCATACAGCGAAAAGCTTGTACAGGATCATGATCACGGCACCAGTGTCGTGGAGGTGATGAAAATGGGAAATATTGCGCCTAGAGCAGGACTCAAACCCACATCTCTTTGCATTCCGGGCCAGTGTGCTAACCATTACACCACCTAGGCTCGCTGAGATCAACACACTACCCACGCCTACCTCTCTATGTGGTTACTTGTCTGAGAGGTCAGTGCAGCCTACTACATATATATATTATATATATATACCAAATTACCGGAATGCATTACATTGTGTCAACGCGAGCTCCTATGCTATATATTATATATTATATATAGTAATACATGCATATATCGATGCATATAAGCTTGTATATGAGACTGTCTCAAAAGGTTATAAGTAGTATGGGACAAAACGTTGTCCATTGTAACCATGAACATACTATCTGCTTATGCCTTTACTCAGGATAAACTGATTTGTTTTTTTAGATGGTGTTTCATAATCCCAATAGAATACATATTGATTTGAAGCAAATGTCCTTTTGTTTTCAGTGTAACCGTTTCTGTGCTATTTTGTGTCAATCATTACAACAGACAAAACAAAAATTAGTTATCACCTTTCATGACAGGTTCATATATATGCATTATGTACTAGGCATAACTGATCAGCAATACTACTGCGAGGGTCCTTGGGGCACAACATATGATTTTTTAACCAGTTTTCTCTGTCATACACATGAATAAATATGTAAATATGCAATTAGTCGCAAGTGTCCATATAAAAGTGAGCAGAATTACCTTTGGCTCACATTGCTGATGAGGCGGGAAGGAGGGAATACTCGTATTTGCATTGAATATCCACATAATAAAGTATATAGTATGTACATACACACATATACTGATGAAAGTGTAATGAAAAGAGCCAGGCTTAAAGCTGCATAGTCCGATGAAGCATCAAATTTTCAAAATCAAAACAATTATCTAGATTTGATTCTACATATCTAACTTAGATACTGATACACAAGTATTTGTTGCCACATAGAAGGGAATACTGAGTCGATTTAATAGAACCTGTTACTGCAGAAGCCTATAGTATCAGAGGTTTGGCATGCTTGCCAAAATTATTTTCACATGTTTGAATTTCAAATATCTCAAAAGGTAGTCATTTCAATTAAAAGTTACTTCATACTAAAGTAAGGTAGATTATTATGATCAAGTTAATATACTTATCTCAGAAAAATGTCAGAAACTCAAAACCATCGGACTTTGCAACATTAAGAACATTTAAACTGCTTTGTTTATATCCCTATAATCCATTGTATATCGCACATATATACAACACTTTGATTATCTATACCCAGTGACTGAAAAAAACGGTAGTTCCTGGCTTTCTCCTAAAATAACCAGTTGTCGGCCAGAACGAGGGAGGCTAAGGGAGGGTGGGTTGAGGTAGAGTTGGAGAAGGTGGAGGTGGACGGGAGAAGGGCCTAACCCCCCCCCCCCCCCCCCCCCCCCCCACACACACACCTTTACACCCCCCTCCCAACCGTCACCCCCATGCGTACCTACAGCCATTCACGGTGACCGGGTGACCAGTAGAGGTCATGATACAATACATTTGGTCATCTCAGGGTTCATGAGTGTCACTGCCACCTTCCCAACCCTCCCCCCTCCCCACCCCACACCTTGTCACCCCCCCCCCCCCACCCTTCCCAGCGACATGCTGCTCTGACCATGTCACGGCCCGGCTCCCCCTCTTCCCCACCCTTGCCGCCCTCCCTCCTCCCCCCACCATCCTCCTCTCCCCACCCCCTCTTATCCCACCCTTTCTCCTTCCTTGACCCTGTCATTCCACCCTCTCCACCCTACACCCCCACAACCCCAACCCCACACCCCAACCCCACCCTCTGCTTTCCCCACCATCCTCATCACCCCCCCACCCCTCTTACCCCACCCCTTTCTCCTTCCTTGACCCTACATCCATCCTCCCCGCCCCACAACCCCTACATCCACACCTACACTTCAAACCCCCACCCAACCCTCTCCCCCGCCATCCTCATCACCCCCACCCTCTTACCCCACCCCTCCTCCTTCCTTGACCCCTTCACTACCCCCTCCCCCATCCACTGCCCCAACACCCCCCACCCCTGTCCCCCTCCCCCACCACCCCACCCCCCAGCCGCCCCTACCCCCACCCCCTGGGGCTCCCCCGTGCCAGGCGGAATGGCAGACTGACAGGTCCCGGGCCCTGACCTTGGCCACTCTCTTCACTTGACCTTGGGAGATTTCTGGTCACTGGAGGACAGTTACGCGGTAGGTGGCAAATCGCCACCAATCACACGTTGCCACAATCACCCTTAGAAAAGAAGCCTGGCATGGGAAGAAGAAAAAAGAAATCACACGCTCTCTCTATGGGGTAGACGGTGCAGGTGCACATTGTATTGCACCTTCCCAGCGAACGCGGTGCAATGTCCATAGGAGGTATGGTCCTGTATTACTAACACAATTAAGGTGTTCTCTGTGGCAGAGTGGTTAGAGTGTCTGACTTTTTTCTATGTCGGACTCCTAATCTGAAGGTTTTTGGTTCGATTCCCCATGCCCCCCCCCCTCCCACCTCTGCCAATTTGGATTTCCACCGCTGTGTATAACTTACAAGTTACAGTGTCATCAAAGGCTGGCTGGTCTCATACCATGTCTGTGTGGTGTGGGAGGTTAAAAATCCCTTGGGTTGGTAAAAGTCTAGGCTGGAGCTTTCTATCAACAAACTGTCTAATGGTGAAAACAAGACTATTCAGACTTATCCATGATAGCCAGTAAAATCTTCAAGAAAAGAAGGGGAAAAAACAGGCCCATTGCATAGTCACTGATTGGATTTGAGCAGAGGTTATTGCGTCGGTTATTGCTGATTCAGTATGATGGGTATGTTGTACTATGACACAGTTGAGCCAATGGTCTCTGTTTATCTACATATTTATTTAGGTATTTACAAATGTGTAGGACTGAATAGTCATATTGCTATATTACTTTACTATGGCAACCTTATATTTTAGGTCTTTACAAATATATAGGATTGAATGGTAATATTGCTATATTACTTTACTATGGTAACCTTTCATTTAAGGTCTTTGCAAATATATAGCATTGAATAGTCTTGTTGCTATATTACTTTACTATGGAAACCTTACATTTTAG
Source organism: Branchipolynoe longqiensis (assembly GCA_030323885.1). Classification (NCBI taxonomy): domain Eukaryota; kingdom Metazoa; phylum Annelida; class Polychaeta; order Phyllodocida; family Polynoidae; genus Branchipolynoe; species Branchipolynoe longqiensis. The sequence goes on along the minus strand of CM059189.1, from coordinate 23,558,492 downwards.
GTCTTTACAAATATATAGCATTGAATTGCCTTATTGCTATATTACTTTACTTTGGAAACCTTAATTTTAGGTCTTTACAAATATATAGCATTTAATAATCATATTGCTATACTACTTTACCATGGCAACGTTGCATTTTAGGTTTTTACAAATATATAGGATTGAATAGTTATATTGCTATACTACTTTATTATGGCAACCTTACATTTTAGGTCTTTACAACTATATAGGATTGAATACTTATATTGCTATATTACTTTACTATGGCAACCTTACATTTAAGGTCTTTACACATATATATAGCATTGAATAGTCTTATTGCTATATTACTTGGCTAAGGAAACCTTACATTTTAGGTTTTTACAAATATATAGGATTGAATAGTTATATTGCTATATTACTTTACTATGGCAACCTTACATTTTAGGTCTTTACAAATATATAGCATTGAATTGTCTTATTGCTATATTACTTTAATTTGGAAACCTTACATTTTAGGTATTTACAAAGATATAGCATCTAATAGTCATATTGCTATATTACTTTACTCTGGCAACCTTACTTATCATCCTCACATTATCAGATATTTTACACGATCACATCCAAGGTGACAGGGCAGATATGAACGTATGGGAAATGTGCAGTAATGCAATACGCGAGTCAGTAAACTGATGACTTTGCATGCAGAAGGTCAGGAGTTGAATCCCAGCAGAGTAAAACCAATGGCTTATCGAATTGATACTTGTCACTACCTAGCCTGGCACTCAGCATGAATAGGACAAGGACTGGTTAGAACAGTGTCAGTATACTGTGACGGTGTGGGATATCAGGTAATGATGCTGGTGGTCTGGTCTCCCGGTTGAGTCAAATCAATGACTTACACAAATTGATACTTGTTGCTTCCTCGCGAGGCGCTTAGCATTATTCGTATATTGCAATGACTGACTGGTTGGCTCAGTGTCAGGATAATGTGGCTGAGTGGGATATCAGGTGATGGTGCTGGTGACCTGGTCTCCCAGTGGGGCAGCACTATGAAGTCACCATTAGTGTGCACTGTCACAAGTCGGTACCCATCCTGATATGACCTTAGATGTTGCTAGCACGGGTAATTTGAGTATGTCAGAGAGAAGGAAGCCTCTTCACATTGGAATTGTTACTGGTACCAATGGTAGCATTGTACTACCTTCACCAGAATTGACAATGACTCTGACACTGTCACTGAAAGTGACATTGACACTAGAACTGGCACTGACAGTGATATCAACACTGACACTGACACTGACACTGGCTCTGGTGTTGACACCCCCACTCACACTGATGCTGGTGCTGGCACTGATACTGGTTCTGACACTGACACTTGAACTGACACTCACATTGGCACTGGCACTGGCACTGGCACTGGCACTGGCACTGGCACTGGCACTGGCACTGACACTGGCACTGGCACTGTCACTGGCACTGGCACTGGCACTGGCACCGACACCGACACGACACGGACACGGACACCGACACCGACACTGACATCGACACTGAAACCGACACCGACACTGACACTGACACTGACACTGACACTGATACTAACACTGACATTGACACTGACACCAACACTGGCATTTACACTAACACGGACACTGGCACTGGCACTGACACTTGAACTGACACTGACACTGACACTGGCACTGGCACAAACAATGGCACTGACACTGGCTCTGACAATGACAGCGACACTGACACCGACACTGACAGTTGCACAGACACTTATACTGACACTGGCACTTACACTGGCTTGGTGCCGGCCTGTAAATCTTGCGTGTTGACATTGCAACTTACAAGTAAGTATCCACTGGTGCCCCAAAGGTTCCCCTAAAAAAGTGCCCAAAGGTGCCTAAAGGTGGCCACTGACGCGTCGGGTCAGGGAACCAGGATAAAGATGCCCACGGGCGGAGGCTGGGGAATGGGGTGGGGTCTATGTGAGGGTGGGTGTGGATGTGGGTATGTGTGTGGGTGTGTGGGTGTGCGTTTTGGTATGTTTGTGGGTGTCGGGGTGAGTGTGGATGTGGGTGTGGGTGTAGGTGTGGGTGTGGGATTGGGTGTGGGTGTGGGTGTGGGTGAGGATATGGGTGTGGTGTGGGTGTGGGTGTGGTGTGGGTGTGGTGTGGGTGTGGTGTGGGTGTGGTGAGGGTGTGGATGTGGCGTGGGTGTGGGTGTGGTGTGGGTGTGGATGTGGTGTGGGTGTGGATGTGGCGTGGGTGTGGGTGTGGTGTGGGTGTGGGGTGGGGTGGGTGTGGGTGTGGGTGTGGGTGTGGGTGTGGGTGTGGGTGTGGGATGGAGTGGTGGAGGCATCTGGGTGCGTCGGGGTTGGGTATTGGTGTGGGTGTGGATGTGACAGACGGGGTGGGGAAGATATCTGCAGTGTGTGTGTATTAGGTGTATTGATGGGGGGGGGGGGGAGTTGGGGGCGGGGAGGCGGGGAGGCGGGGAGGCGGGGAGGCGGGATGGCGTCCAGTCGGGGAGGAGGGGAGGCGAGGAGGCGGGGAGGCGGGGAGGCGGGGAGGCGGGGAGGCGGGGATGCGGGGAGGCGGGGAGGCGGGGAGGCGGGGAGGCGGGGAGGCGGGTAGACGGAGAGGCGGGAAGGTGGGGAGGCGGGGAGGCGGGTGGATGGTGAGGCGGTGAGGCGGTTGGGGGCGGGGGTAAGGCATTGTATCCATTATCTTAAGTAAGCCTATGGAGATCTCAGGTGGGCTGGCAGAGGCTATCGGGTCCATCGTTATTATCAATATTAGTGAAAGAGGGAATGGCAAAGGGTGTAACTACCCTCCACACCACACACACACCTCACCCACATGAACATGGACTGCGCGCGGTGGCCGAATCGGTAGAGCGCACCCCTCCCGTGCGGTAGATCATGAGTTCAATCCCCTGTCGAGTTAAACCAATGACTTACACAACTGATACTTGTCACTTCCTGGCTTGGTGTTTGACATTAATAATAATAGGATAGGGCAAGGAATGATTCCTTCAGTATCAAGATAGTGAAACTGAGTGGGATATCGGGCCATGGTGCTGATTGCGTGGTAATGTTGCCATGAGTGCGCACTAAATCAAGTTGGTAGCTGTCCTGATATGACCTTAGATGTTGCCAGGATGTAAAGCTCCAACAACCAACCGAAGTATACATGGTCACCATTATAATAAGCTTCATTCAACTAAGATAAACATATTTAATTGATTCTTACAAACGATGTTACTTTAGTTTGAAGTAACTTTTATTTTAGATGGCTAACTTTTGAGATACTCGAAGTACAAACATCTCAAATTAATGTTGGCAAGCACGCCAAAACTCTGATACCATTCTCGTTTGCAGTAATAGGTTCTATTAAACTGACTCTGCATTCCCTTCTATGTGGCAACAAATGCGTAATAAGTGCATTTGTATCGAAGTTACGTATGTAGAATCAAATCTAGATAATTGTTTTGGTTTTGAAAATGTGATGCTTCATCTGACTATGCAGCTTTAATTTCATGAACTATTTTAAGATAATAAAATATCTAGCAAGGCGCGGTGAAACTAAAAGGAGGGAAAAAAACAACGTGGAGAAAACAGATGTGGAAAGAAAACATCATGGAGTGGTGGAAAGCTGGGGAGTTCGGCAAGTCCCAGAGGGCAGTGGAGAACAGGGTAAACAGGAGAAAACTGGTTGATAAGTCATCTGTGGTACTCCGCCGACCCTCATGGTTAAGGGATTGACAATAATGATGATAATAATGATGATGATGATGAATTAAGCAGTTATAGTGTTTCACATCTGGATCATACATTCAATCTGTGCATTTATTTTATAGGTGGTGTTGTAAATAATGTTATATGCTGGGTACAATTTGAAAATATAAATAAATTAGGGTAATATCAGGACAGGCACCGATTTGCGACAGGGCACACTCATGGCGACTTTATAATGATGGCTCTGTGGGTGTCCATTTCACTTTCATCAGCACCCAATATCCCACTCAGTCACTATCCTGTCACTATCCTTCCCAGCCAATATCATGAAACGGAGCAGAGCAGTCCTTGTTCTATCCTAGTAATGCCATGTTACAGACTAGGTAGCGATGCGGATCAATTTTGTAAGTCAGTGGTTTGACTCTGTTAGAGTACATGTAATATTTATACTCACATAATCACTTATGCCAGAGTAGTTACAGAATTTGCAGGCAGAGGGAGACACAATCGGCACAGTTGTATAGTCGATGAACAATTAATAGCTGATCAGTACAGTAGATGACTTAGGATATACAGTACAACCCCGCTAAACCAAACTTGAAGAACCCTAGAAATTTGTTTGGAGTAACCAATCATTGGTTTAACCGAGCATTTACTTTGACTTGGCTTTGGCAAAATCATGCGTGCATTATGAATGTAATATACAATGTATGTGGGCACTTTGATTATTGTTTTTTTTTTGTATGTATATACAGTATAATCCTGTTAAACCAAGCTCGGTTAAATCAAACGATCGGTTAATCCAAACTTTTTTCGGCGACCCGGCAAAATATTGCAATTTATCATATAAAAAAGTCTTAGATGACCTTATAACCACATGAATGTTTGGTTTAACTGTACCAGGAGTGGCCTGGGGCCCTACAATTTTGTTTGGATTAACCGATAATTTTCATTAACCGACTTTGGTTTAACCAACTTTTATATATGATAAATGGTAGTATTTTGCCGGGCGGCAGGAACAAAGTTTGGATTAACCGATCGTTTGGTTTAACCGAGCTTGGTTTAATGGGGTTGAACTGTAATAAGGAGATCACATACATACACCAAGGTACTGACAATCTAATATTGTGACTATCGATCAAGCGCACAATTACTTCTGGGAAACTCATGCTTAAATTCCTTTGGGGAATATTGAACAAACCTAAACAAAATATGACAAATGAAACAGGGATTTCGACTAGTGACGATTTAGATTGCCACCAATAAAAAAATAAGAAAGAATATTCGATACAATGCACGCTACGTGCCAGCATGGGTATTGATGGGGTCACGGGGCAGAGAGTCTCAAATGGAAGGGGCGACGTGGCCTGAGGGGGCAGGAGGAGGGGGCGTGTGTAGGAGGTGGAGTCGGGGTGGGGGCGGGGAAGGGGGGGTCAGTGGAGTGTCATGGGGGCACCACAGGGAGTCGCCACGGTAACCAGTGTCACTATCAGTTCAGTGATCAATTTCAATGTATACCGTCATATAAGTTAACTTTGAGTGGTAACTTAAACTATACACATATATATGTAGGATACATTCGTATACATTCATGTACATTCGTATACATTCGTATACATTCATATCCATGTATATCCATTTATATCCATGTGTATACATGTATATACATTTATGTACATGTATATACATGTATTTACAATTATATACATTTATATAGATTTATATACATTAAATACATGTATATACTTGTATATACATGTATATGCATGTATATACATTTATATACATGCACATACATTTAAATACAGTCATATATATTAAATACATTTATATACATTTATATATACACATTCAATACATGTATATACATGTATATACATGTATATACATTTATATACATGCATATATATTTATATCCATGTATATACATTTATATACATTCATATACATGCATATACATGTATATACATTTATATATATTGATATACATTTATATACATTTATGTACATTTATATACATTATATACATTTATATACATATATATATACATTCATAATTATATATATTTACATATATATATATTTATACATGCATTTATATATGTGTATTTATATATGTGTATTTATATATATATATATATGTATTTATATATATATATGTATTTATAAATATTTATAGATATTTATTTTTATTTATTTATTTATATATATCTTGGGGGGTATACAAAGCAAAGAGGCTACTGTACACATCCCTCCAACTAATTTGCAAATTATATCTTTTTCACAAAATTGACATAGAATGGCGAAGTGAAGCATATTTTGTTCGGGGAGGGGGGGGGGGGGCTGGTTTTATTGTGTTTTGTGGGGGCAGCGTTGGGATGGGGGATAAGGGATGGGGATTGGGGTATGTGTGAGGGTGGAGGTAGGTTTGTAGTGGGAGGGGGATGGCGGTGAAGATGGGGTGTGGGGGGTTGGCATTTGGTGTCGTATTCAGGCACTTGTATGGGAGGGGGAGTAGGGGGTGGCGTACTTTATGTCAAGCTCCAGTGGCAATCTGCCCCCCTCATCTATCAATTAACCACCCGTTATGGGGGTAAGTGATTCTGCCCCTTTGGGTAATGGCCTATGGTTAACGGTGCATATTATATATGTAAGCACATTCTCAGCGTCAATCAAGTTCAATACCGCCCCCCCACCCCACCTGACTCCCCCCCCCCCCTTCACCCCACCCCTACCGGGCGCGGTGGCCAAATCGGTAGAGCACGGGCCTCGCTTGCGGAAGCTCGGGAGTTTGGTTCCCTGTTGAGTAAGACCAATGACTTATAAAATTGATACTTGTCGCTTCCTAGTCTGGCACTCGGCATGAATAGGATAGGGCAAAGGACTGGTTGGTTCAGTGTCAGGATAATGTGACTGAGTGGTATATCGGGTCACCTGATTTCCCAGTGGGGCAGCACTATAAAGTTGCCATGAGGGTGCACTGTCAGAACGACTAGTAACTCATGGCGAGTTAGTAGCCATTCTGATATTACCTTAGATGTTGCCAGGACGTAAAACTCCAACAACCGACCCCCCTCCCCCCATCCCCAACCCGCCCCATATCGTTGTGCGTGTAGCCCTTATGTGCGGGTTTATTTATGGAGAGGTGGTAATGGAAGAAGTGAGCTGTCACTGTCACAGTGTCACTGTCACGTGTCACTGTCAGTGAACAACTCCCTAATTATACATACCCGCCGGTAGTTTTGTCATGTTCAATGGTGGAGCAATAATGGGAACATTGTGGGTGGAATATAGACGTAGTAGTAGTAGTAGTATAGAGAAGGCCGCAATGAATGCTGGTGTTTAGCTAGCCGGAGGGAAAAACAAGGCTAGTTCCATCAAATCAGGGCTAACTGTATACCATTAAATCAGGGTTAACTATGCCCCATCAAAGCAGGGTTAAATATGCCCATCAAATCAGAGGCTAACAGTATACCATTAAATGAGGGCTAATTATATCAACATAAATCAGGGTTAACTATATTCAATCAAATCAGGGATGACTGCATCCAATCAAATCAAGGCTAACTGTATTCAATTAAATCAGAGCTAAGTGTGTCCCATCAAATCAGGGCTAACTGTGTACTATTAAATCATGCCCATCAAATCAGGATAACTGTATACCATTAAATCAGGGCTAATTATATCAAAATAAATCAGGGCTAACTATATCCAATCAAATCAGGGGTACCTGTATCCAATCAAATCAAGGCTAATTGTATTCCATTAAACCGTGGCTAACTCTATCCCCTCAAATCAGGGCTAACTCTATACCACTAAATCAGGGCTAACTCTATACCATTCAATCGGGACTATCTGTTTCCCATCAAAGCAGCGCTAACTGTATCCCATCAAATCAGGGCTAACTTTATACCATTAAATCAGGGCTAACTGTATACCATTCAATCGGGGATATATGTTTCCCATCAAATCAGCGCTAACTGTATCCCATCAAATCAAGGCTAAATGTATACCATTAAATCAGGGCTAACTCTATACCATTCAATCAGGGCTATCTATTTCCCATCAAATCAGGGCTAACTGTATCCAAATCAAATCAGGGCTAACTGTATCCACATCAAATCTTAATCAAATCAGAGTCAATCATATCCAATCAAATCAGGGCTAACCATATTCAATCAAATCTAGGGTAAATATATCCAATCAAATCAGGGCTAACCATTATTAAGATAGGGCAAATACTGGTTAGCTCACTATCAGGATAATGTGACTGAGTGGGATATGCAGCTGGTGGCCTAATCTCTCAGTGGGACAGCACTATAACTATAACTATAACTTATAGTATAAGTATAAAATTGCCACATGTCCAATATGTCACAAGTCGGTACACATACTGATATGACCATAGATGTTGCTAGGACGTAAATCCCCGATAAACAAAGCAATACAAAAACAAATAACCCGACCAGCCTGTCCTTAATACTCAACCCCAGTAACAAAGAGGGTGTTTGTAATCGTTGTGCACAGGACGAGACTCCGCGATGTACCGCAATTGTAAGGCAAGCGTAAAGAGCTTTAACTTGAACAAGTCAGCTTACAAGATGCAAATATTAATACAGGTCAAACTGAGACTCCGATAGCTGTGTGTTGGGATTGACGGCTCTGTTGGTATATTATATATATATATATATATATATATATATATGTAATGGCCCACGGCCCTCCGACTCTCTCACTCGCACGCAGTCACATGGAAGAACACCAAGATTCAATTCAGTGTACGCTTCACCCTTGGTTTATTGAACCATCTGCTCTCCGCGGCGTCAGTAGTTGTCTGACCCACCCCCTGACTCGCCAGATCCCACATCGACTCTATAGGTGTGTGTGGGGGGGTGGGTCAACCACACGCAGTAGAGGTCAGCCCAGTTGGGGTCTGACCGGTGGCTACCCGTGCCGCCACCTAGCGCAGTGTAATGGTACTGCGCTGATGGCGTCGTAGTCTCCGCTGCCACCGCATGATAGTAGAGCTCATGTTCAGACTACTACATATATATATATATATATATATATATATATATACATATATATACATTTATATATATATATGTGCTATATAATTGATAATTTATGTGGATATAAATATATATATGACTACCAGAATTTGTTTACTCAAATATCACCTGGCACTAGTGGCGGGGTGACAACATATACATGTGACCCTGATAATGATATGACCTTAGATGTTGCAAGGAGGTACAACTTCTTGTTTCTTTGTTATTTTACGTCCTACCAACATCTAAGGTAATATTAGGACTGGTACTGACTTGTGACAGTGCGCACTCATGGCAAATTTATCGTGTCTCCCTAGTGGGAGACCAGGCCACCAGTACCATGGTCCGATATACCACTCAGTCACATTATCCTGACACTGAGCTAACCAGTCCTTGCCCTATCCTAATAATGCTGAGTGCCTGGCTAGGAAGCGACAACCATCAATTTTAAAGTCATTGGTTTGACTCGACCAGGGTTCGAACCCATGGACCCATGGGTTCGGATCCCCCGATCTCCCGAAACAGGAGACGGATGCTCAACTCAGTCGGCAATCCCGTCTGGTACTCCAACAATCAACCAACCTCTAAATGTGACAACAATTATATATTTGAAGGCTCTCACTTCTTAGGTACACAAGATCTTGGAGGTGGAGCCACAAATGTACAAAAACATCTAAGTTGGAGACAGGAAGAGATAATAATTGAAGAGTTCAGGCGAAAAACCTTGTAAGCTCCACATCCAAAAATTGAGATAACCAGTGAAGTCAAAGCTTCAAAGGTTTAGATCTTACATTCATATTTTTTGTTCATAGCTCTATAGCCATTTTGGTCAAGAAAAGTGGAATTAGTAAAAATTAAAATTATCATTAGGTAAAATCTTTATTGTAAAATATAAAAGGACAAGTGGATTTACAAGCTTTGGCGCGTGAACTCTTCAATTATATAGCATCTAACAAAGTAACATACACAGTATAATAATATAACGCATTACATATTACACAATGCCCAATGTGCAATGTGTAACATGCAATGCATAATGGGCAAAAAGGAAAGTTTGTTTTATTTAATGAAGCCTCGAGAGCACATTGATTTTTATCATTAGTTAACTGAATGCAAAGACCTGGGGGAAGTGAAGAGGACTTGTTATTAAAGTCTGACTAATAAAACATATTAAATGACAATTAAAGATGGAAGCAATACACATGGAAATAAAGTCACATAATAATGAAGCAACAATGTGCGCGCATGCTGCTCCTGTGGGCGGAATGCGCGAAAGAGTTGGTTGGCCGGTTAATTGTCATTAATGTCCCGGTGCATCTGCCACCTGCCGCGAGACGTTGCACGCCGGGACGCTGGCTGGCGGGCGGCGGGCCCCCCCCCCCCCCCCCCCCCCTGCCCCCCGTGTGCCCAGCATCCCTGCACCCACCCCCAATTCCTTTAAGAGGGAGGGTGGGAGTGGTAATCTCCATTATCCGCCATGGCGGATCCGTGCAGCGCTGGGGGAGGCTGGTCTAGGCAGCAGCCGAAAACCCCGGCTGATCAGCTCAATGCGCGTGGTGCATCCATGCTCGTGGGATGCCGAGTGGCGGCAGCTGGGCGGCGACGGGGTGTGGCCGAGGCCTCCCCTCACCTTATCTAAATGGTGACATCATGCCCAGCCATGCCGCGGCTGGTCCTGCGCTGACCCCACTGACTTCCGTGGCCACCGCTTCCCCCCCCCCCCCCCCCGCTTTATCTTAAAGGAGGTCGCCATGGCAATTAGTCAGGGGCTTTCGCCCGGCATGCTAACCCCCGTGTTGTGCATTTAAATCCCAGCGGCAGGCCGCTCTACACTTATTCAACGTCAAACATATGGATATTCTGACATATTTGTTTGGAGGAAACCCACTGGCACCACATAGGCTACTCGTTCCAATAAGCAGCAAGGGGTCTTTTATATGCACTTTCCCACAGACAGGACAGCACATACCACAGCCTTTGATGAACTAGTTGTGGACCACTGGTTGGAACGGAAAATAGCAAATGGGTCCACTGAGCAGGATCAATCGCATGACCCACACCTTCGCAGGTGGACACTCTACTGCCTGAGCTACGTCCCGCTCCTGCATAATGGGCAATGCCGAATGTACAATGTGCGGCTGACGTGGAATATACTCTCAATGCTGAAGCCCAGGAAATAGTGGCCAAGGGCAGGAGTTCATATCATACTTCGGTTCTCAAAGGCTTAGTACAGTTTAAAATTGATCATATCTCTCAACCTAAACAAAAGTGTCAGCAGAGAAAAGATCAGCTCCTTCACCTGCTAGAATTTGTGACTGCGGCTACACACACATGTCCAACGTGCCACTACACATTCCGAGCACAAATTGGACTCATCGGTCATCAACGAGTTCAGAACAAATGATGGGTAGCGGTCGACATTGCCACTGATAGACAACTAAAGGCCCGGTCACATAACTCTTAGTGGAAGTAGTGATCCATAGGATAAATTAACATGGGTCACACGTGGCGTAAGTACGTTAAACTACGTTGAAATATGTTAAGGTATGCCAGGTTTTGGTATGGATAAATATGTTATGGTACGGATAAATATGGTATGGTATGGATGCCGGTACGTTCAACTATGTTCAACTACATTCAACTACATTAGCCTCCACTATACATTCACCTACATCCACTAATGGCATGTGACCAGGGCTTCATCCAAGTATGCTAGAGTATGCTAGAACATGGTAGAGTATGCTAGAGTATCCTAGAGTATGCTAGAGTATGCTTAGAGTATGTTAGCAACACGGATGCAAATTCAGCCTTTAAAGCAGTGCTCTTTTGAACATGTCCAACAATTTTATCAGAGATCACGGCTCACCCACCTTATTACCAAGTTAACATCATGGACAAGTATGGATGCAGGTACTTTCAACTACGTTCAACTACGTTCAACTAATTTCAACTACATTAGCCTCCACTATGTTCAACTACGTCCACTAACCGCTATGTGACCGGGCCTTAAGATGCTTGGTTGATTGTTGTTGGCTTACATCCTTGCAACATGTAAAGTAATACCAGGACAGATACCGACATGTGACAGTGCACATTCATGTCGACTTTCTAATGCTACCCCACTGGGAGAACAGGCCACTGGCGCCATGACCTTAATATTAATATCCCACACATTATCCTAACACTGTGCTAACCAGTCCCTGTCCTATCCTATTAATGCCAAGCACCAGGCTAGATACTGACAAGTATCAATTTTATAAGTCATCGGTTTAGGTCGGGTGGGATTCCAACTCGCGACCTCCCGCGCGGGACGCCTACACTCTACCAATTCGGCCACCGCGTCCGGTACAACCAAGGAGAAGAATGTGTAATATATAATATATAAATATTGTATATATGAGTCAGCCTCATGAAAACGAGCCAATCGGTGGTCAAGTGAAGATGTCGGCATCGCAATTCTTAAAAGTGTAGTGCATTTCTTTGTTTCATATTAAATTATCCTAGAAACAAATAAGGTTGTTGTATTTTCTCGACCTTTACATTCAGTATAAATTTAAGGACTTTCCAACATCTCTGTCAATGCTAAACTATAATTATACCGATCGACGCTGACATCCAATGATCGATGCCGACAACTTTAACAGATGTCGGCATCGCAATTCTTAAAGTCTCATGCATTTCTTTGTTTTATATTAAATTATCCTAGAAACAAATAAGGTTGTTGTATTTTCTTGACCTTTACATTCACGATAAATTTAAAGACTTTCCAACACCTCTGTCAATGCTAAATTATAATTATATTGATCGACGCCGACATCCATGATCGACGCCGACAACTTCCACCAATTGGCCTCTTTTCGTGATCCTGACCCATATATATATATATCATATGTATATCATATGTAATAATTACTAATATAGAGCAGATACACTTTTGAAACTGAGCAGAGTGAAAGTCGGCTCACAGTGTAGAGGAGGCGGGAGGAGAGAATGCCCGCTCCGCAGTGAATAACATGGACATTAAGGTGGTTATAGAGAAGCATAAAGGGGCGGCTGTTATTTATATCCACATAATCAATTACATAATACATACATGTACTCATATATATATACACTATCGTTTTTACATGGGTTTTTCTAAGGGCTTCCTTTAGCTTTTCTTGGTGATCTGTACGAACCTTTAGCCCCTGTGGCTCTCCCCGAGATCTCTCATTCTCAAGATCTCGCGGTCTCGAGAGATCCCTTGAGGCGCGAGACCTCTGCCCCCCTTGTACATACCCCGATTACCCTATTTTACCCTCCAACCCCTCCAGGGTCAGGTCACCCACAATGGCACCTGTCCACGCGTGAGGGTATGTGTGTGTAAGTGTGTGTGTGTGTGTGGAGGGAAGGAGAGAGGGGAAGTGGGGGGTTTGGAATGAGTGTGGGGAGGTGGGCGGGAGGGGGGATGAGTGTGGAAAAGTGGCGAGTGGATGAGTGGGGAGAGGGTTCATGTTAATCGCTTCATTGAGCAGCAAACATTGGCACCCGACTGTCTGCACTTAAAGCTGCATAGTCCGATAAAGCATCAAGTTTTCAAAATCAAAACAATTACCTAGATTTGATTCTACATATCTAACTTAAATACGGATGTGCTTATTAAGTATTTGTTGCCACATAGAAGGGAACGCTGAGTCGATTTAATAGAACCTGTTACTTCAGAAGCCTATGGGATCAGAGTGTTGGCGTGCTTGCCAACATTATTTTCACATGTTTGAATTTCAAATATCTCAAAAGGTAGCCATTTGCATTAAAAGTTACTTCAAACTAAAGTAAGGTAAATAATAATGATCAATTTAATATACGTAACTCAGAAAAATGTCAGAAACTCAAGACCATCGGACTATGCAACTTTAAACTTAAAGCTGATTAGATCGAGGGTTTTGAATATTTGTCATGCTTGTTTGTTGGAGTTTTAAATCTTGGCAACAACTAAGGTCATACCAGGACGGTTTCCGACTTGTGACAGCGCACATTCATATAATTATGTCCTTTATAGTGCTACCCTACTGGGAAAACAGGCCACCTTCACCATCGCCCAGTTCCGTCACATTATCCCGACACTAAGCTAACCAGTCCTTGCCATATCCGAGGAATGCCGAACGCCAGGCTAGGTAGTGACAATTATCAATTTGGTAAGTCATTGGATTGACTCAACCGGGAATCAGACTCCCTACCTTCCACATGGGAATCTGCACTCTACCGATTCGACCATCGCGACCGATGCCGTGAAGCGGGGGGGAGGGTGTAGGTGGGGGAGGGTGGGCGGGTGGGATGAGGGGTAGGGGAAGGGGAAGAGGAGTAACAGTAGCCACATTCTCTGCTCTTCCCGGTAGGGTACTGCCTACGGTGGCATTTGCCCCCCCCCCCCCCCCCCCCCCCCCCCCCCACCAACACACACACACTTCGCGCTAGGCATGATGGGAAACTTGGTGTCACAGAATGGCGCTGCCGCCAGCGCCACCTAGCCTGCCCTGCCGGCAACAATGACCCACATTACCGCCACCTGGTTGTGTGTGGGTGTAAGGTGGGTGTGGAGGAAGGCATTATATCTATCAGTATCACTTCAATATTATATTAGCTCGGATTGGATGTGTTGGTGAGTTGGTGGGTGTTGATGTGTGTGTGAGGGAGGGGGTGTGTTTGTGGAGGAAGATATTATCACGATTACTTTAATATTACGTCCGATTGGATGTGTGGGTGGATGCGTGCGTGTTGGGAAGTAGAGGTGTGTGTGTGGGGGGGGGGGTATTGGTGTGGACGTAGGTGGATGTGGAATAAGGTATTACTAGTGTAGTGGTCTGCACTGACCTCTCAGGCAAGTATCCACATAGACAGGTAGGCGTTGGTAGTGTGGTTATATCTGGGAGCCTAGTTGGTGTAATGGTTAGCACACTGGCCCGGAATGCGGAGAGATGTGGGTTCGAGTCCCGCTCTAGCCGCAATAATTCCCATTTTCACCACCCCCACGACACTAGTGCCATGACCAGGATCCTGTACAAGCTATGTGCTGTATGGTTGGTGAACCTGCCCTGTGTATGTGTGTGTTAGTGCATTGCCTGTATGTATGTAATTGTAAAATGTAAGGATTACAAGACTTACAATTCCAGGGGGACGAGTGTAGTGGTCTGCACTCACCTCTCAGGCAAGAAACAACATAGACAAGTAGGTGTGGGTAGTGTGGTTATATCAGGGAGCCTAGGTGGTGTAATGGTTAGCACACTGGCCCGGAATGCAGAGAGATGTGGGTTCGAGTCCCGCTCTAGGCGCAATAATTCCCATTTTCATCACCCCCACGACACTATTATCACAATCACTTGAATATTACCTCGGATTGGATGTGTAGGTGAGGTAGTTGGTGGGTGTCGGGTGTAGATTCGTGTGTGGGGATGTGGGAGTGTTGATATCGGTGTGGGTGAATGTGGATGTGGCGGAATCGAACTATCGACCTTCCGCACGGGAAGCACGCGCTCTACCGATTCGGCCACCGCGCCCGTTAGGGGCCCCCAATAAGAACCCTTCCGGTGGAAATGGGAGGCCGCTGACAGGATTCAGACGCCATCTAGCGGGAAATGCAGTCAGGCGTGAAGGTGGGAGGTCAAAGCGGGCGATAATAACAGCACATTCACCGTATGGGGTCCACGGGACAATGTGTGCAACACTATGCAGGTGTATGATGCTATGGACACTCTATGACAATGTGGGAAGGTCTGTGACACTGTATGACATTGACAGTGTATGACAATGTATGACTCTGTATGACAGTGTATGACCCTATATGACTCTGTATGACAGTGTATGACCCTATATTACTCTGTATGACCCTGTATGACTTTGTATGACTCTGTATGACTATGTTTGACGCTATGTGACTCTGTATAACGCTGTATGACTCTGCATGACCATGTATGACTATATATGACACTGTGTGACAGTGCATGGCAGTCTATAACTGTATGACACTGACTAATAGTAACACTGTATGAGAAGTTATGAGACTATATGACATGGCATTACACTGCATGACTCTGTATTACACTGTATGACATCGTATGGAAGCGCACTTTACTGTATGACACTGTATGGATTGGTATGGTCATGGATGACACTGTATCGACGCGCATGACACTGTATTACAAGGTATGATACTGCATATACATGTATGACACTGTATTACACTGCATGGCTCTGTCTGGCGCTGCAATACGTTGCATGACACTGCATGACACTGCATGACACTGCATAACACTGCATGACGCTACATAAAACTGTATGATACTGGATGACACTGGATGATGTTGCATGACACTGGATAACGCTGCTTAGCGCTGCATGACTCTATGTGACACTGTATTACGCTGTATGACACTGTGTGGAATTGAATGACGCTGCATGACACTGTATGACACTGTTTTCCTCTGTATGACACTGTATGGAATTGTATGACACTGTATGACGCTGAATGACAGTGTATGATGCTGCATGACACTATATGACACTTTATGACGCTGTATGACGCTGTATGCGGCTGTATGATGCTGCATAACGCTGTATGACACTGTATGACGCTTTATGACGCTATATGACACTGTATGGTGCTGTATAACGCTGCATAATGCTGCATGACATGGTATGACGATGTATGACACTGGGTGTCGCTGCACGACGTTGCATAACGCTGTATGACACTGTATGACACTGTATGGCACTGTATGACGCAGTATAACGCTGTGTAAAGCTGTAAGACGCTGCATGACGCTGCATGACGCTGTATGACACTGTATAACACTGTATGACACTGCATGAAGGTGGATGGCATGGTGTGATATTTGATGACACTGTATGAAACTAAATGACTCCTTTGATACTGTAGTAGTCTGCTCTGATCTATCAGGAAAGGAGCCGCATAGACAGGTCTATATAACTATATAAGAAAATACATCAGACCCATATGCAGGAGTCAGTGATAGCGAGCCAAAACGCTGTTTGGCGGGAATCCCCGTTTAGCAGTGAAAAGTGGCACGCACGATTCAGTGATAGGTCTAACACCAGAAGCTTAAACTAGGTTAAGGTAAACCAGAAACATAGCTAGTTTACAGCGGTGTTAGTGTTAGGTTAGGCCCAAATCTATTCAATGCTATCATATTTGACAGAATTAAATATGCAATAAGTGAAATTTGATCAAATTAACCCTAAATTCGAAGCGATATTAACGCTGCCGCCGGATCAGCGGCGATATTAATATTTTCGAATCGATGAATGTAAAGTAAACAAATCGCCGCCGCCACATGGACATCGATATCCATACTGTCCATCGCCGCCACCGCCGCCGCATCGGCGGCAATATATCAGGCCCAAATCTATTCAATGCTATCATATTTAACAGAATTACATACGCAATAAGTGAAATTTGATAAATTTAACCCTAAATTCGAACCGATATTAACGCCGCCGCCAGATCAGCGGCGATATTAATATTTTCGAATCGACGAATGTAAAGTAAACAAATCACCGCCGCCGCAAGGATGTCGACATCCATACTGTCCATCGCCGCCGCCGCCCCATCGGTGGCAATATATTAGGCCCAAATCTATTCAATGCTATCATATTTAACAGAATTACATACGCAATAAGTGAAATTTGATCAATTTAACCCTAAATTCGAACCGATATTAACGCCGCCGGCGCATTGGCGGCGTTATTCATATTGTCGAACCGAGGGATTTCCCAAATCTATAAATAAATTCATGTTTAGCTATAATGAAAGTGTTACGCGCTCCTGCATATGGCTTGACTGCATTCCCCGGCTCGGAGATAGCTAAATGGTATCAGGCTGTAACACAAAATGCCGCTATCACCGACTCCTGCATACGGGCCCTGGAGTGTGCAAAGAGTGTGTGTGTGTGGGGGGGGGGGGGGGGGGGGGGGGGGGGGGGGGGGGGGGGGGGGGGGGGGGGGGGGGGGGTCAGGAGGGGATGAGTTTGGAAAGGGGGGAGTGGATGAGTGGGGAGAGGGTTCCTTATAATCGCTTCATTGAGCAGCAACATCGGCACACGACTGTCTGCACTTAAATCTGCATAATCCGAGGGTTTTCAATTGTTGTTATTTTCTGAGATAAATACATTAAATTGATTATTATACTTGAGTTACTTTACCTTTATTTTAAATGGCTAACTTTGGAGACATTTGCAAATGAGCCTAATCAATTTTGGCATGCATTTCAAAATTAGGATTCTATTGACAATATTTGGTTCTATGAATTTGACTTACTGACCTTTTTAAGTTAGTTGTGTAGAATAAAATCATGGTGATTCTTTTCATTTTGAAAAGTGGATGTTTCATTGGACTATACAGCTTTACAAAACACGCCCACACGCCCACACGCCAACACGCCCACACACCCACACACCCATACACCCACACACCCACACACCCACACGCCCACACACCCACACGCCCACACGCCCACAAACACACACCCACACACATACACCCACATCCACACACACAGACCCACATACCCGCACACCCGCACACCCGCACACCCACACACCCACACACCCACACACCCACACGCCCACACACCCACACACCCACACACCCACACGCCCACACACCCACACACACTCCTCCCATACACTTGCCTCCACATGAGCCCCATCGCGATGTGACACTGATTCACTCAGACCAAATCAATTATCCGACTGGTACCCAGCATGAAGAGGGCTTTCTGCCCGATTGAGCCCGGGAAGGTACGCGTGTGTTGCCCTCAGGAGGAGACTAACCCCAGCCCTCCCCCCTCACCCCCTCACCCCCTCACCCACCTCCCACCCACCTCCTCCCACCTCATTCTCCCCAACCTCTCCTAACCACCTTCATTATATTATGGGATAGATCTGGGTGGAAGATGAACAGTGTGGCACCGCACCCAACACACGATGCGAATACTGCAATAGGCCGCAGGGCTGACACAAGGAATTTTCATCCTATGTTTTGTATACAGTAAAACCTCTCTGACCGACCAACGCCACAGACCGACCACTCCCCTATATCGATCGATTTATTTGGGCCCCAACAATACAATTGTAACCACATTCTAACTCCCGAAACCGACCACCTCCCTATATGGACCACATAAATTCGGTCCAAAGGGAGGACGATTTAGAGAGGTTTTACATTGTGTGTGTATATATATATATATATATAGTCAAACCTCTCTATACCGATCTCTCCACACTATATCGATCGCTTTATTTGGGTCGCAACAATACCATTGTAAGGATATTCTAACTCTCTAAACCTACCACCTCCGTAAATGGACCACTTAAAGTCGGTCCCATGGTCGGTCGATTTAGAGAGGTTTTCCTGTATTATATATATATATATATATATATATATATATATATGTGTGTGTGTGATGTATAAACATTATGCGAGTATAAAGGGACGGAATGGAATTATATGTTTATTTACTACTTATTATTGATAGCGTGCCTTACTTGATGTATATATAGACTGGTTGTACAAACACACGCAGGTCCGTCAGCTAAAAAAGGTTCAAGCGAATGGCGATTTGGGGCGGCTCAGCACCGGAAGTGACGGTGGCGCCAGCAGACCAAGTTCAAATCGTATATCATGGAAGCAAATAGATAAATAATAATAATAATAATAATAATAAATAATAAAAGGCAGCACCGCCAATATATATAATATAATGCTTATATTTCACATATATATATATATATATATATATATATATATATATAACATGCAACAACTCTAGGGTTTCTGCTGTTGGATTGTTGGCGGCCTACTCCTCGCCCTCCACTTCAATGCCCCTTCTTCTTGACACCTTTATTTGGGGGGGGGGGGGGGGGGGGGGGGGAGGGTTCTTTTTAGAGAAGCTATGCGAAGGTGGGGGAGAGGGTGTGTGTGTTATAATCTGAGACTAGTGGCCACTGGGCATTGTGTTGTAGCGGTTTGGGTGTATTATATGTGAATGGACTGACATTGTGGTGTCTAGCTGACATTCGGTGGGTGGGAACGTTGTATTGCATTGGATGAGGACTTGGGGTGGGCAGGGTGGAGGAGATGTGGAGAAATGGGGAGAGAGGTAGGAGAATGGGGTGTAGTAGAGGAGATAGCTTGGAGATGGACCAGATTGGAGGAGGACAAGTGGGGAAGAGAGATGGGTTGGGGGAGAGAGGAGGGGTGGGGCAGAGAGAGGTGGGGTGGGGAGAGAGGACGGGGTGGGGAGAGAGGAGGGGTTGGGGAGGAGATGGTGGGGTGGGGGAGAGTGGGGTGGGGAGCGAGGAGGGGTGGGGCCGGAGAGGTGCGGGTGGGGAGAGAGGTGGGGTCGGGAGAGAGGAGGGTGTGCGGAGAGAGGTGGGGTGGGGAGGTGAGTGGGGGGGTGGGGAGAGAAGGTGGGGGTACGGAGAGAGGTGGGGTGCGGAGAGAGGGCGGGGTGGTGGGGAGAGAGAGGTGGGGTGGGGAGAGATGTGGGGTGCGGAGAGAGGTGGGGTGGGGAGAGAGGAGGGGTGGAGGAGAGAGGTGGGGTGCGGAGAGAGGGGGGTGACGGAGAGAGGTGGGGTGGGGGAGAGAGGAGGGGTGGGGAGAGAGAAGGGGTGGGGAGAGTGGGGGGGTGGGGGAGAGAGGTGGGGTACGGAGAGAGGTGGGGTGCGGAGAGCGGCGGGGTGGGGAGAGAGTGGGGTGAGGGAGAGAGGTGGGGTGCGGGAGAGATGTGCGGGTGGGGAGAGAGGAGGGAGTGGGGAGAGAGGTGGGGGTGCTGAGAGAGTGGGGTGCGGAGAGAGGTGGGCGTGGGGAGAGACGGAGGGGGTGGGGAGGAGGTGGGGTGGGGAGAGAGACATGTGGGGAAGAGTGGGGGGGGGGGGAAGGGGGAGGAGGAAGGGGGGTGGGGAGAAGAGGTGGGATGGGGAGAGGAGGGGTGGGGGGGAGGAGGAGGGGGGCGTGGGGGCGAGAGAATTGTGGTGGGAGAGATGGAGGAACAGGTGGGGGAATGAGGTGGAGGAATGAAGTGTGGTGGGGGGGGGGGGCAGAGGTTGGAGATGGGGGAGATTGGGAGAGTACAGGTGGGGAACAGAGATTGGGTGAGGAGAGAGGAGGGATGGGGAGAGAGGTGCGGTGGAAGAGAGGGGGAAGAGGTGGTGGAATGAGGTGGGGAAATGAGGTGGGTAATGAGGTGGGGGAATGAGGTGTGGTAGGGAAGAGAGATGGGAGATGGAGGGATGTGCAGTGAGAAAAAGGTGTGGTTCATTCCATTGCCATCAGAGGAGAGGTTGCTGGTGGAAAAGAGAGCTTATGTGGCTGTCACACTACGACGACAAGCGGCGACGACAGCCCAGCGACATGGATTTTGTGAAAACCCGACGACATATGCAAATTCGGGCCAAGCGCCGCGACAGCGCCGCGACAGCGCCGCGACAGCGCCGCGACAGCGCCGCGACAGCGCCGCGACAGCGCCGCGACAGCGCCGCGACAGCGCCGCGACGCGACAGCGCCGCGACAGCGCGCGACAGCGCCGCGACAGCGCCGCGACAGCGCCGCGACAGCGCCGCGACAGCGCCGCGACAGCGCCGCGACAATGTTAACACAGTGGGTGGGCAAGCAGTCTCCATATGATATATGAAGAAATGGGACGGTACAAACATGCGTGTTAGACTATGCGGCGGACCTGTTAGGAAGCAGTTTCCATGAGAAATATGAAGAATGGGACGGTGCAAACATGTAGGTTTATGCAGCGGACCTGTGAGGAAGCAGTCTCCATATGATATATGAAGAAATGGGACTATGCGGCGGACCTGTGAGGAAGCAGTCTCCATATGATATATGAAGAAATGGGACTATGCGGCGGATCTGAATATTCAGTGGTGTATCTGCGTGTGTCTCTGTATGTGTCTGTGTGTCTCTGTGTTGTGTCTCTGTATGTGTCTGTGTGTCTCTGTGTTGTGTCTCTGTATGTGTCTGTGTGTCTCTGTGTTGTGTCTCTGTGTCTGTGTGTGTGTCTGTGTGTGTGTGTCTGTGTGTGTGTCTGTGTGTGTGATAAACCACACACACTCACTCACATTCACTATCACACTCACACTCACTATCACACTGACTATCACATTCACACTCACACTCACACTCACTATCACACTCACTATCACACTCACTATCATACTCACACTCACTATCACACTCACTATTACACTCACTATCACACTCACTATCACTATCACACTCACTATCACACTCACTATCACGCTCACTATCACACTCACTAGCACAGACAGATACACACACAGACACAGACACACAGACACACATACACAGCACACTGAGCAGTTTCCATGAGAAATATGAGAATGGGACGGTGCAAACATGTAGGTTTATGCGGCGGACCTGTTAGGAAGCAGTCTTCATGAGAAATATGAAGAATGGGACGGTTGTGTGTTAGGTTTATGCGGCGGACCTGTTAGGAAGCAGTCTCCATATGATATATGAAGAAATGGGACGGTACAAACATGCGTGTTAGACTATGCGGCGGACCTGTGAGGAAGCAGTCTCCATATGATATATGAAGAAATGGGACGGTACAAACATGAGTGTTAGATATGAGGCGGATGTGAGGAAGCAGTCTCCATATGATATATGAAGAAATGGGACGGTACAAACATGTGAGTGTGATAGTGAGTGTGATAGTGAGTGTGATAGTGAGTGTGAATGTGAGTGAGTGTGAGTGTGTGTGGTTTATCGCACACACAGAGACACAACAGAGACACACACACACACAGACACAGACACAGAGACACACACAGACACATAGACCAACACAGAGACACACACAGAGACACACACACAGAGACACACACACAGAGACACACACAGAGACACACACACAGATACACACACAGAGACTCACACACACATACACAGAGACACACACAGATACACACACAGACACACACACACAGACACACACGAAGCAGTTTCCATGAGAAATATGAAGAATAGGACGGTGCAAACATGTAGGTTTATGCGGCGGACCTGTGAGGAAGCAGTCTCCATATGATATATGAAGAAATGGGACGGTACAAACATGTGTGTTAGACAATGCGGCGGACCTGTTAGGAAGCAGTCTTCATGAGAAATATGAAGATGGAGGTGCAAACATGTAGGTAGCGGCGGACCTGTAGGAAGCAGTCTCCATATGATATATGAAGAAATGGGACGGTACAAACATGTGTGTTAGACTATGCGGCGGACCTGTTAGGAAGCAGTCTTCATGAGAAATATGAAGAATGGGACGGTGCAAACATGTAGGTTTATGCGGCGGACCTGTTAGGAAGCAGTCTTCATATGATATATGAAGAAATGGGACGGTACAAACATGTGTGTTACTGTTAGACTATGCGGCCAAACGGCCCCGGCGACAGCTTAACAACAGCTTAGCGACAAGACGACAGCGTAGCGACAGCGTAGCGACAGCATAGCGACAGCCGAACGACAGCGTCTGTCGCCGGCTGTCGTCGAGGTTTTTCAACATGCACAAAAACCCGACGACAACCGGGCGACAGTGGAGAAACTGGAGTTGTCGCGGAGGTGTCGCGGCGACAGCCGAACGACAACATAACGACACCGTAGCGACAGCCGACGACAGAGCAAAACGACAAGTCGTTGGGCTGTCGTCGGCCTTGTCGTCGTAGTGTGACTGCTACATTACACTTAGATTTGTTTGTTGCTTTACACCCTTGCAACATCGAAGGTCATATCAGGACGGGTACCGACTTGTGCCTGCGCAGTCATGGCGACTTAATAGTGCTGCCCCAATTGTTTGACTCGACCAGGGTTCGAACACACGAACACGTGGGTTCGGATCCTCCGATCTCCCAAAACAGGAGACGGACGTTCAACTCATTCGGCCATCCTGTTTGTGTCTTCTTGCGCTTAGAACAATATTTGAAGAGTTCAGGCGCAAAAACCAACTAACACAATTCAGGCCAAAATGAAACCATGACTACGCTGTTTAAGCTGAAGCAGCCATCATTCCGATAATCGCATCTCTATTTTTCCTGAAGAAACCAACACATCCCCTATATAATCCATTATCCAGGATGGAATTGATAGACTTCACCTGTAAATCATAACAACAAAATCGATTTTGAAGAGAACTACTCAAATAAATTTGTTGGTTTTTGCGCTTGAACTCTTCATTTCTTTGACTCACGCCACAGGGCGGGTTCATGATCGGAATCATCCATTAATACCTGTTTGGAAGATGTGTCAACTCAGGTTCCTCCAGTACCACTTTTTCTTATACACCTGTCCACAATGTGTGCTAAGATTTTATATTAAATTATAGCTGCATAATCTGATGAAAACATCAAATTTTTAAAACCGAAATTTTTATCAAGATTTGATTAAACATATCTAACGTAGATCCTGGTGCACTTATTAAGCATTTATCACCACATAGAAGGGCATAGAGAGTCAATTTAATCAAAACGTGTTACTTCATTGACCTATGTTGTCAGAGTTTGGCATGTTTGCAAAAATTGATTCGGAATGGTTGCACTTCAAATATCTCAAAATTTAACCATTTAAAATGAAAGTTACTTCATTATAGCGATCAATCTAATACATTTATCTCAGAAAATGACTGAAACTCACAACCATCGGACTAGGCACCTTTAAATAACTGCAGCTGTCACATTTGGTGACTGACAGTGACATGGAGACGGCCTTCTGGTGACAGCAGACGATGCAATATGTTGCAGCAAAACAGGCAAACCAATGTCCACTTACCGGGGGTCTGTATGGTGTAAGGATTAAGTCTCACCCCACGCACCCCACCATACACCACCCCACCCCACCACCCACCACCCCATCCCACCATACACCCCCCACCACCATCCGACCCCAACCCCACCACCACCACCTCCCCCACCACTACCACCCATCAACATCACCCCCCACCACACCATACACCACCCCACCATACACCACCCCACCATACACCACCCCACCATACACCACCCAACCCCCACCATACTCCACCCCCACCCCACTAACAACACCACCCTCCCTTTTTTCAAACCCACAGCCACACACATCACCACCACCACCCCTACCCTCATCCCACCCCCACCAGCCCCACCACCATCCACCTTTATTCCAAACCCACATCCACACACACCACTACCACCACCACCACTCCCACCCACCACTACCACCATACACCACGCAGCCCCACTCCACCACAATCACCACCACCACCACCACCCCCACCAACATCACACCACTACCACCATCCCAACACCCCCTTATTCCAAACCACACCCCACATACATCACCTCCACCTCCCCCACCATCACCACCACCCATCCCTATTCCAACACCTCCACCACCCACACACACCAGCCCCGATTCCATTCCCACCCCAACCCCGACACCCACCTCCGCATATCGCAACCGTCTCGGATCCTCCCCCCCCCCCAACCCCACCCTATCGTCACCTCCACCCCACGTCACCCCACCTCACACCATCCTTCGACCCTCAGACCCCACCCAAGCCCGCCCCTACCCCACCTGCAAACATACACCCACCTCATCCACACGCAGCTTTCTACCACCGATCCCAAACTCCTAAACCTCAAACCCCCACAACCCATCCAACTCCACACTCCCACCCCTCACCCCTCCCCAACCCACCACACTCTGACACCACAGCCACCCCACATCCTAATCCAACTCCGCACCCACTCCCACACACCCATACACACTCCACACTCTCACCCCCACCCTCACTCCACACTCCCACACCCACACCCACTCCACACTCCCACACTTCCACACCTACACCCACTCCACAATCACACACCCACACCCACACCCACATGCACACCCACAACCCACACCCACACACTCAAGCACCCATACCAACCGATACCATACCAAAACCCATGCCATTCCCACATCACACCCACACACACACACACAGCCACACACTCACACAGATGTGCACGCCCAGAGGACATTCCCTGCATATTGCACACAGGTCCTAAATAATCCAATTTGACTGAACCCACCTCCGCCCCTATTCTCCACACCACCGTTCATAAGTGGCCACAATCAGTGCTTCGCGAGATGCGAAACCATGATACCTCTCTACCTACCTTCCTTTCCACCCCATACCCCACACCCCACCCCCCACCCCACCCCCCACATATACACATCACCCCCTACATAAAAGATTCACCCGGTACTTGTAGTACACGGGTGAAGACCAGCCTTATATAAATACGGGCGAAAATAGCGTTAGTATGGAACAACAAGTAGAATGCCTGGCACCAGTGTCAAATGGTTACTTATATCAGAACAGAGTTGGTGAATGAGAAGAATGCAAAAAGACAAGATGGCGGCCAGGGAACGCCGTCGATTTCACTTTTAAATCTGATTAAACTAGATATTATATTATATTTTTCAACTCAAAGGTAGCGGGCTATCAATAAGACATATGTAAAGAATAAATGTTGCTTTTTAGATTGTGAAATTAGGCTCTCATTTCCTTAACCCGCTTTTTCGACCATTTGGTATTCACCCGTGTACTGCGAGTACGGGGTGAATACTTTATCTAATCACCCCCCACCCCCACCCAACCGGACGTGGTGACCGAGTCGGTAGAACGCAGGCCTACCGTGCATGGGATCGGGAGTTCAATTCCAGGTCGAGTCAAATCAATGATTTACACAAATTGATACTTGTTGTTGCTTCCTAGCGAGGTGCTTAGGATATTGAAATGACTGACTGGTTGGCTCAGTGTCAGGATAATGTGACTGAGTGGGATATGAGGTGATGGTGCTGGTGGCTTGGTATCCCAGTGTGGCTGCACTATAAAGTCACCATGAGTGTGCATTGTCGCAAGGTGGTACCTCTCCTGATATGACCTTAGATGTTACCAAGATGTAAAACTCCAACAACCAACCAACCATACACATCATCCCCGCACACACACATACACATCACCTTCACCCGCGCACACACATCACCTACACACACTGCACACACACGTACACACAGGCCTACTGTCGGCAGCCCGCATAGCAGCGCGATGCAATCCGAGCCTGCTGTCACGGTGTCAGTCAGATAAGGCAATCTGCAGCCGTCACTGTCACTGTCACTGCCGGCCATGTCCCATCCAAATCACCTCGTTATGGCTGCAGCTAGGCGTGACGCTGACGTCACGCCCCGTGTGTGTCTGTGTGTCTGTGGATGCGTCTGCGTATGTGTGTGTGAGGTGAGTGAGTGCGTGTGTCGGTAGCAAAGAGTGAGTTGTGGGCGATGTGAGTGTGTGTGTGTGTGGTGTTGGTGGGGGCGTGGGGTTAATTAGCAAAGCCTGGTCACTGTCAGTAAGGAGACTGTCACTAATTAATACGCACTCACGCCGCAGATACTTCCCCCTCCGCTACTCCTCCCCTCTCCCCTCCCCCTCCCCCCTGCCCCTTTCCCCTCTACCCTACCACTTCCCTCGTTCCCCTTGGCTCCCAACCGCTTCCCCTCCCTTCCCCTCCCTTTCTCTCCCTCCCCTCCTTTCTCTTATCCTCCCCTATCCTCACTTCCAATCCCCAGCCCGCTCCCCCCTCCTTCCCTATGCTTCCCTCCCCATTCACCCCCTCCCCTTTCTGCCTGCCCTTCCCGTCCTCCCCAATCCATTCCCCTCCTCGTTGCCCTCACCTTTCTCCCCGCACCTCTCTCCACCCCCTCTTCTCTCTTCCCCTTTCTTCCCAACCCTTTCCCCCTCCCCTCTCTGCCTCTCCCTTCCCTCCTTTCCCTCCGTTATAGACCCTCCCATCTTTCCCCCTCCCCACTCCCTCCCCCTCCCTCCCTCCCTCCCTCCTCCCCTCCCTCTCCCTCTCCCTCCCTCCTCCTCCTCCTCCTCCCCCTCTCCCCTCCCTTCCCCATCCCTTCCTTCTCGTCCCTCCCTTTAAGTTTAACAAGGCCCTCCTACCACTACTACATGGGAATGCCAACTAACCAACCAGCCGACCAGCCAGCGCCGGGTACCAGCCACTTTCCCGTCCGGCACCCGGGCCCACCGGCCCGCCTGCCCGCCGGCCCCTTGCCCCGGGGCTCGGGGACCCGGAGGCTCGCCGGGAATTCCAAGGCCGCCGCCGCGTTAGTGGCTTCCGGCGGAGAATGTGACAGCAGATAGCGTCAGCGTAGTAGACGCCATTTTAAAAAGATGACTCGACTGATGGCAGTAAACGAGGTGACGTCGCCGGCTGGAATGCTTGCATTTCCGGTTTGACTTGTGTATATATTATGAGTGGCTCTTGGGACATTTCAAAGGGGTATTGTTGTATATATGGTCTCTGTTGTCCACACGGTGTTTTTTGTTAATTTTGTTGTTGTTGTGTTTGTTACTTTTTTGTATTTGTTTTTGTTAGTTTATTGTTTATTTTGCTTTATTTGATCGGTTGTTTTCTTAGTCTTTTGTTAATTTTGTGTATATTTTCTTCCCCTTTATTTGTTTATTTTTCAACTTAGGAAAAAAGCAACAACAGCAAATATCAAAACCAAGCATATAATTATTTTTTTAAACTAACAAAAACACGATGTATATGATTATAACAAAGATCATACTGATTAATATACCTTTAAAGTTAGAACAACAAAAAAACTAACAACAAACTGCCGAGCTAGGTAATAGCAAGTATAATTTGTTACGTCATTTGTTTGACTCGGCCAGGGTTCAAATTCCAGGACCTACCAACACGGGAGGTGGATGCTCAACTCATTCGGCCATCCCACACAAAAAGAGTTTTTTTAAAGAAAAGAATAAAGTGGCAAAGCGACGCATGACTAAAACCAGCGTCAGGCGAGGAGAGCTTTTGAGGAGGGGGCAGGGGGGCGCATGAAAAATACAATGGGGTCCAGTGCGGAGGAAGTAAATAGTCTCATGAATATTAATTTGACCTATATATGACGTATGATGTTTATTTGTTTGTTTGTTGTTTTACGTCCTAGCAACATCTAGGGTCATATCAGGACGGGTACCGACTTGTGACAGTGTGCACTCATGTCAACTGTATAGTGCTGCCCCACTGGAACTGGAAGACCAGGCCGCCAGCACCATGACCTGATATCCCACTCAGTCACATTTTCCTGACACTGAGCGAACCAATCCTTGCCCTATCCTAGTAATAATGCCGAGCGCCAGGCTAGGAAGTGACAAGTATAAATTTTTAAGTCATTGGTTTGACTCGATATTCTGAGTGCCAGTGGTAGCCGTACCGGATCAAGGCCTCAAAAACTATTTTCGCAAAATAAATTCAAGACCTTCCAATTGTCTGACACAAAATTAGCTTAATATGAAATTGTAGAGAAAGATCTGAACTATTTAATAGAAATAAGAGAAATTTGCTTTCAAACCACCAAAAAAGCACCAATTACTGTGATAGTTAGGATATGGTCTCTACTCCCTGTATATTGTAGGAACACACTCCACCTGTTGTGTTTTCTCAATATACAACACGCCAAGTGAGGTATCCCAATGATATATATAGGTCAACATTAATATTCATGAGACTATTTACTTCCGCCGCACTGGACCCGTTGTATTTTTCATGCGTTCGTTTGGGGCGGGGGGCCGGGGGGCGGGGGCCGGGGGCCGGGGGTTGTAATCACTTCCGGTAAACACTGACCTTCGCCGGGAGGCAGTACGTCACCGCGTATGACGCGTGACGTCATCCGTGACGCAATATGGGATACGCACAGTTTGCATAGTTGACTGGCGTGCGGTTTGTTTGTACGTGATGTGATATCTGAGGTGCTTCCCTAAAAGCCACTTGTGGATCATCTTCTGAAAATGTCCAGAAAGCTCATGGGAGCGAATCATAGCTCAGGCGGTAGAGTGTCCACATGTGAAGGTGTCGGTCATCCTATCGATTCTGCTCAGTGGACCCACTTGTAGTTTGGGCTATTTTCCGTTCCAACCAGTGGTCCACAACTGATTCATCAAAAGCTGTGGTATGTGCTGTCCTGTCTGTCGGAAAGTGCATATAAAAGATCCCTTGCTGCTTATCGGAAAGAGTATCCTATGTGGCCGCAGCAGGTTTCATCCAAAAAGAACACCACATACCCATACAACTGGCCTTTGATGATGCTGTAAGTTATATACAGCGGTGGAACTCCAAATTGGCAGAGGTGGGGGCACAGGGAATCGAACCACTGACCTTCAGATTAGGAGTCCGACATAGAAAAAAGTCAGACACTCTAACCACTCCGCCACAGAGAACACCACATATCTTTGAGCACCCCACACCCCTCTACCCTACAAGTGGTAGGGTAGAGGGGTGTGGGGTACTAGAGTGGGGCAATGAGATGAGGATTGATACTTTGGTACTACCTTTCCAGGCACCGGACGCGGTGGCCGAATCGGTAGAGCGCAGGCCTCCCATGCGGAAGGTCGAGAGTTCAAATTCCGGTCGATTCAAACCAATGACTTACAAAATTGATACTTGTCGCTTCCTAGCCTGGCTCTCGGCATTAATCGGATAGGGCAAGTACTGGTTGGCTCAGTGCCAGGATAATGTGACTAAGTGGGATATCAGGTCATGGTGCTGGTGGCCTGGTCGCCCAGTGGGGAAGCATTATAATGTCACCATGAGTGTGCACTGTCACAAGTCGGTACCCGTCCTAATATGACCTTAGATGTTGCCAGGACGTAAACTCCACCAACCAACTAATCAGATAATGGATTTCTGATGGAAATCCTCTATCAAACAATTTCCACACAGCACACTAAACCGGGAGCTTAACCCCGCAATAGGAGTTCTTGCTACTGTCATTTGATGGCGAGTTGGTGATGGAAATCCTCTAGAATACCTTTTCTACAATATTAAATGACAACGGTGCTCATTCCGGAATTATAGTTTGTTAATCAAATATGTTTACAATAATATGAAGAAAAGCCAGCGGACAATAGAAATATGGTAGACAGAAGAAGTGATGGGAAAACAACATCAACAAGTTGGAACACTTGGAGATTGCCGACTTCCCGAGAACTATTGGGAACTGGGACCCATAAACAGAGAGGCGCTTGTGAAAATGTTGTTAGTAACAAGTGATCCTCACTGATCAATATGATGGGAGGACAACAACAAGTTGACAAGACTGGAGTTTGCTGACTCCCACTCTCCCAGAGAACTATTGGGAACTGCGCCCCATACAGAGAGGCGCTTGTCAGTAACAAGTGACCCTCACTGATCAATATGATGGGAGGACGAGATCAACAAGTTGCCAAGACTGGAGTTTGCCGACCCCCACTCTCCCCAAGAACTATTGGGAACTGGGACCCATACACAGAGAGAGGCGCTTGTGAAAATGTCATCACTAACAAGTGATCCTCACTGATAAATATGATGGGAGGACAACATCAACAAGTTGACAAGACTGGAGTTTGCCGACTCCCACTGTCCCCGAGAACTATTGGGAATGGGGACCCATACACAGAGAGGCGCTTGTGCAAATGTTGTCAGTAACAAGTGATCCTCACTGATCAATATGATGGGAGGACAACATCAGCAAATTGACAAGACGGGAGTTTGCCGACTCCCACTCTCCCCGAGAACTATTGGGAACTGGGACCCACACACAGAGAGGTGCTTGTGAAAATGTTATCAGTAACAACTGGTCCTCAATGATCATTATGGCGTGTGAGAAAACAAAGGGAATACCGTACTTACTCTTATCATCGACGTTATATTAGTTTGAAGACATTTGAAGTGAAAATATGCTAAGGTAATTGTTGGTGTACCCATCAAAATCAATGATGCCATAGGTTCCAGTTGTAACTGTTTCTATTGAATTGATTTAGGGACTATTGTAATTTGTATGAAGCAACACATGTTGTGATTGTGAAGGGAAACCTTACACCTAAACACTCCAAGTCGTGATAACATAATCAATGCACATGTAGCTACACTACCTATAATCACTACCTCCTATGTGAATTGTCAAACTATACCATATGTAAGTCTTGGAATGCTTTTTTTGGGGTGCATTAGTTGTTTAAGCAGGGGAAATTTCAATCATGGATGATTGGTTTTCCTCACACCATTGCTCCTTATCCTATCCTAATAATGCCGAGTGCCAGGCTAGGAAGCGACAGGTATCAATTTTTAAGTCATTGGTTTGATTCGACCAGGATTCGGACCCACGATCCCCCGATCTACCAACACGAGAGACGGACGCTCTATCTCATTCGGCCATCCCATCTGGTTCATTAATATTAATAATAATATTGTTATTTCAGTTGCCTTGAGCTAATTGCTGATGACAATATCAGAGTACAATATACATAGATTATAAATAACTGCATTGTCACATGGCTGTGCCACAGCGCTGACAAAAGATTGTATTCAACAAATAAACTAGATTCACAAAAACAAATAAATGCACCAGTATATGAGTTTGCTATGTAGGAATCAATAATCAAATTTAGGTAACTGTTTTAGTTTTGCAAATGTTATGTTTTCATTGGAATAAATGTAAAACGGCATATTCAGATGAAATCAACAAATTTTCTCAAATACAACTATTGCAACCACTGTCACACATCAACCTTTGTGCCATAGGCGTTATAAATAGAGGATTTTTACGTGTAAGCCTTCACGAATTGATCGTGTGCATTAAGGCGACAGCTGTAAAACTAAAAGATCCGATAGCCAACAAGGCCAATTTGGAGCGTCGTTCTATTTACGTCACGCCGTAATGCTGACGTAAGCGACGCGCAACCGTGACGTGTAGCGATGACGTAGAGATAACACCCCCCCCCCCCACACACACACACAGATCCAGCACCCATGACACTCACCTCCTCCTTAGATACACATTCACCCACCCACCCTATCTCATTCTAACTAAGCACACTCCCCCACACCCCAACCCCCACCGCCACCCAATGCCCATCCCTAACCCCATCCCCAATCTCAACGTCACCCCAAACCCCAACCCCACTGTTACAGCACCGTTACCCCAGCCCCTCCCCACCCCATCCCGAACACGCCTCACCCCCACCCCGACAACAAACCCTCACCCCAAATCCCCACCCCAACCTCCACCCATCCCCCCCACCCAAACCAACCCCAACCCCAAACCACCCCCAAACCACCCCCAAACCAACCCCAAACCAACCCCAAACCAACCCCACACCAACCCTAAACCAACACAAAACCAACCCCAAACCAACCCCAAACCAACCCCAAACCAACCCCAAACCAACCCCAAACCAACCCCACACCAACCCCAAACCAACACCAAACCGACACGATATTAACGCTGCCCGCCACATCAGTGGCGATATTAAAATTTTCGAATCAACAAATGTAAAGTAAAAAAATTGCCGCTGCCGCAGCGACATCAATATCCATACTGTCGAATGTCAACTAAACATGGCCGCCACTGTCGCTGCCGTATCGGCCGGAATATATTAGGCCCAAATCTATTAAATGCTGTCATATTTAACAGAATTACATACGCCATAAGTGAAATTTAATCAAATTAACCCTAAATTCGAACCAATATTAATGGTGCCAATGCAGCGGTGGCATTATTCATATCGTCGACTGGAGGGAATTCCCAAATCTATAAATAAACTCACAGTTAGCTATCCGCCCCGGCTAGTACATTGGTGCATACCGATTCACACATTTCTCCAACCCGCTGCTACCCTGAGGTAGCTAACCGGGGCTAGCGCCTTAACTCCGGCTAAGCCTATCACCGTTTGGTGCATACGGCCCCTGAAATGGTAGTCAAATTGATAAGACTATTATTTAAGTATTAAGAGTGCAGGCTCCCTATGCAGAAGATTAGGTATTACTATTACTTATTAGAAAATCCTGGTCGTGTGAAACTAAAGACTTTGACAATTTATACTTGTCACTAACTAGCTTGGCGCTCAGCATTAATAATAATAATAATAGGATAGGGTTTGTTTGTTGTTGTTTTACGTCCTAGCAACATCTAAGGTCATATCAGGACGGGTACCGACTTGTGACAGTGTGCACTCATGGCAACTTTATAGTGCT
Source organism: Branchipolynoe longqiensis (assembly GCA_030323885.1). Classification (NCBI taxonomy): domain Eukaryota; kingdom Metazoa; phylum Annelida; class Polychaeta; order Phyllodocida; family Polynoidae; genus Branchipolynoe; species Branchipolynoe longqiensis. The sequence continues at coordinate 23,524,593 of CM059189.1, read as the reverse complement.
GTCCCACTGGGAAACCAGGCCACCAGCACCATGACCTGGTATCCCACTCAGTCACATTATCCTGACACTGAGCACACCAGTCATTGCCCTGTCCTAATAATGCTGAGCACCTGACTAGGAAGGGACAGGTATCAATTTTAAAGTCGTTTGACACGACCAGGGTTCGAACCCACGACCCCACGATCTACCAGCACGAGAGACGGACGCTCTAACTCATTCGGCCATCCCATCTGGTAATAGGATAGGGCAAGGACTAGGTACCTCAGTATCAGGATAATGTGACTGAGTGTAATATCACGTTGTGGTGTCAGGAGCCTGACCTCCCAGTGAGACAGCATTATAAAGTTGCCCTGAGTGAAATATGAAATATGACCTTAAATGTTGCCAGGATGTAACACAAACAAACAAAAAACTAAAAACAACCCCGTCCTCACTAGTTACAACTCCCACCTCCCACCTCCCACCTCCCACCTCCCACATCCCACATCCCACATCCCACATCCCACAATCCCCTCCTGCTCCCACCTCCCCATCCCTCGTCCGCCCCCTCCCACCTCCATCTCCCACCTCCCATCCCCCACCTCCCACCACCCACCTCCTACACCCACTCCCACCTCCCACCCCCTCCCCTTCTAACCTCCCACCTCCCACCTCCCACCTCCCACCTCCCCCTCCTATTCCCACTTCCCACCTCCCCTATCCCCTCCCACATCCCCCTCCCACCACCTCCCCAACCCCCTCCCACATCCCCATCCCCTCTCTCACGCCCCCCCTCCCACATCCCCCCCCCCCACCACCACCACCACCACCCACCACACGCGCGCTCCTCATGGGAACGTTGACGCCTCACCAAAGCGGTGGCGCGGCACCTTGTCTATTTCGGTTTTTATTTTGGCGCCGTTGAAAAGGTCTCTATCGGCGCGCGACCGGAGCCGTCACCACCGGCAGGCACTGCCACAAAGCCCGGGCAGGTCCCCGTAAAACACTGCCCCCTCAACGCCGGGCCACTTATCCCAGCCTACCAGGCACTTCCCAACACCTCCTCTATGTTACACAGACACACACAGACACACCAACACACACAGACACACACACAAACATCCAGACGACCTTCCCAACACCTCCTCTATGCCACACACACAGACACACACATACTCACAGACACACACACGTATACATACATCCACACACGTACACACATACACATACACACAAGAGACACACATCCACACACACATCCACACAGAGACAGACACAACCACACACGTACACACACAACCACACACAGACACACATACACACGGATACACACACATACACACACTCACACACTCACACACATACACACACTCACCCACAGACACACACATGCACACAGACACACACATATACAAATACACACATACACACATATACACACAGATACACCCACACACATGTACACACATACACACATGCACATGCATACACACATATAGACACACAAACACACACATACACACAAACACACATGCACACAAACACACACAAATACACACATAGTCACAGAGATACACACATACACCCACATACACCCACAGACACACACAGACACACACAGACACACACACAGACACACACAGGCCCAGACAACTCCGGGCAAGGCACCCCCGCGTTCAGGCTTTTAATAGACCGGATTGTAAATCGTACAACCCCCCCCCCCCTCCTCCTCCCTGCCCGCATGATCTTCGACCCAATTAGTGTAAACCTTAGGCATACTCCAGACTTTCTTACACCTTATTATATAGTCTTTGATTTTCCTTAAATGCCATCGCCCTTCCAATATATCCCATCAGCTTCATAGTCAGGAGATAGGTTTCAGAAGAGCGACCCTAAATATTTTTGTTAGAAGCCGAACACTGGCCAATATAGTCTCTGTGGTTCGCAAGGAGTTTTAGTTCGCCTGTAGACGACTACAATATAATAAAAAGAAGATTCATAATTCAATTTTACAAAAATTCAAGATCTTGGTTGGATTGTGCATCATCTTTTTGTTTGGGGGGGGGGGGAATCATTACTGTGGTGGCCATCTTGGAATTCAACATGATGCATTACACCAATCTCTTAAAAAAATATCAAATTTGGAAACCTAGCAATCCTAAATATGGGGGGGGGGGTAGACACCAAAATCATTCACATCGGATGATTGGAAGCAGAGATATTGAGGAAAGCACATTTCTGAGATAGCCATTTTGAAATCCAAGATGGCCACTAAAGTTGGAACTTGCCAGCCTGGAGACTGGGCTACTTATACTCCTTGATATTTGCCAGTTTTCAGCTTCTAACAAACATAATTAGGGTCTTTGATAATTAGAAAATCTGCCATCTGACTATCATACACAGCCACATCTTCCTCTGCCTTCCTGCACAAATCCATCGTACCCCCCCCCCTCCCATTTCCCATTTTCATACCCCCCACCCACCCTCCACTCCTCCGTACAGTCCCAGTTATCAAACACCCACCCACCCACCCTCCCATTCTCCCTACACTCCCTATCTTCCTCCTCCCTACTGTCCCAATCTTCCTCCCACGCCCTCCTCTCCTCCTCCTCATTCTTATAGTCTCACTCCTCCTACAGCACCCATCACATACCCCCTACCACTCCCCAACCCTCCCACTTCTCCAACACCCCTTCTACATCCTCCCACCGCCGCCCCCTACAATCCCTCCTCACATCCCCCCACCCCATACCACCCTACACTCTTCTACCATTACCTTACACTGCAACCTCCTACACCACATATCCCCCCCCCCCCACCCCCTCCCAACCCGCCGGACGCGGTAGCCGAATCGGTAGAGCATAGACCTCCAGTGCGGGGGGAAGGTCGGGAGTTCGATTCCCAGTCGAGTCAAACCAATGACTTACAAAATGTATACATGTCACTTCCTAGCTTGGCACTCACCATTAATAGAATGAAGCAAAGACTGGGTAGCTCAGTGTCGGGATAATGTGACTGAGTGGGATATCAGGTCATGGTGCTGGTGGCCTCGTTTCCCAGTAAGACATCATTATAAAGTCGCCATGAGTGTGCGCTGCCACAAGTCAGTACCCGTCCTGATATGACCTTAGATGTTGCCAGGACGTAAAATTCCAACAACCCTTTATACCCTCCTGTAGTCTCCCAGCCGCCAGCCACATCCCACCCCCACCCACACCCACCCCCACTCATACCCACACCCACACCCACACCCACACCCACACCCACACCCAAACCCACACCCACACCCACACCCACACCCACACCCACACCCATGCCCACACCCACACCCACGCCACACCCACACCCACACCCACACCCACACCCATTCCACACCCCACCCACACCCCCAACCCACACCCACACCCCACACACCCACACCCACACCCACACCCACACCCCAACACCCACACCCACACCCACACCCACACCCACACCCACACCCACCCCGCATATTACTCCCACCCCCCACTCTTCCCAGGAGTCCTTTAATTCCTGCTCCCAGGGCTCCAGGTGTAATTGGTTTGCCTTTATAGCGCAGTCTTGTTGACGTGGCGGTGTGTGTGTGGTGGGCGGGGTGGGGTGTGGTGGGGTGTGGTGGGGTGTGGTGGGGGCTAGGTGGGGGCTGGTAGAGATGTGGTCTGTCACCTGAAGGGCAGTAGCACCCCATTGGAGGCCCGTTAGACATTAATACCTGTAATTAGCTCCTCAGGTGTTACAGGGCGGCTTCACCACATCTCACACACATACCCATAGACACACATAGATGTATACAGACACACACATACACACATACATAAATGTATACACAAACACACACATGGGAAATCAGCCATACATATGCACATAACACAGACACACACATATATATATATATATATATATATATATATATATACATACACACATACATACATGCATATTCATACATACACACATACACACATATACACATACACACATACATATATACATACCTATACATACACACCTACATACACACATGCATACACACATGCATACACATATGCATATATACATACACCCATACATACACCCATAAATACACATACCCACATACATACATGCACACATACACACATGTATACACAAATACCCAAATGGGAAATCATACACACACAAACACACACATATATACCTACACACACATACCAAAATGGTCAATCAGACACACACATGTATAATACTATGCATACAAATACACATATAACGGTACCCACATGCATACAGACACACATAAACACACACATACACAAATACACACCCATGCGATCATGCACTTACACATACACATATACACATACATACAGACACACACATATATGTACACCCCTACATACAGGCAAGCAGACACACATGACAAATTATACGCACATAAATATACAGATATGTATATACATACACACATACATACACATACACATACTCATACATACATACCCACACACACACATATGTACACATATACACACATGGAAAATCAAATGCACAAAACACACATACACATGTATACATACAAACACATACACACAAACACACACATACCCATATACACACATACACACATACACCCATACACACATACACACATCCATACACATATATACACAGATACACACATGGCCAATCATTGCACACAAACACATATACACACACATTCAGACACATACACACATACACACATGCATATACACATACACAAAGCCAATCATATACACACAAACATACATACACATATACACAATCACACATACATACATGCACACATACATACACACATATAGATAAACACAACTACCCCCACAGGCAATCAGACACAGAGATGGACAATCACATGCCCATAAATATACATATACACATACACACATACATCCAACCACACATAAATATAGACATGTACATACACATATTTGCACAAATACACACATGGACAATCATCCCCACACAAACACACATACACATATTCACATACACACCTACTTGCAGACACACATACACACATATATATGCACAAATACGCATGCAGGCAATCACACACATACATTGACAATCATACACACACCAACACAGATACACATGTAAACACACAGACTGACAGAAACACATACACACAGACACATCCATAAAATCAGACACACATTAACACACATATCTGATACACAATACATACAGACATGCACAACCACACACACACATACACACCCAGACACATGCAAGCACACACATGCACACACATATACATACATAGACACATACACCCAATCATATCCAGAACCTTTCTTTACTACACCACCCATTAACCTATTCACACTCAACACCTGATACTGCACACATTATAACTTGCAGCAAGGGACCCAGCCTACAGGAAAACCGCTGTCAGGCTTCGAGCTACAATGTCGGATAACTTTGCAACACCTAGCCCACATCAGGTTCGGTACCAACTTGTCACAGTGCACACTCATGACGAGTTATATAGTGCTGCGCCACTGGGAGACCAGTCCACTGGCGCCATGACTTGATAGCCCACTCAGTCACATTATCATGATACTGAACAAACCAGTCCTTGTGACTTGTCGGATCCTAATAATGCTGGGTGCCAGACTAAGTAACGACAAGTATCAATTTGATAAGTCATTGGTTTGACTCGGCCAGGATTCACACTCCCGACCTTCCACATGGAAAACCTGCACTCCACCGATTTGTCCACTGCATCCAGTCATATTACTCTGATGTATACATATGTATAACATGCTATGCTATTATTATCGAGAGTGATTCCTTAGGTACCGTTCCCAACATTCGCCTTCCCCATAGTCGCAACACTATATGACTGTTGGCTACCACCAAGCAGCCTGGTCACCGGCCCGCGTGCTGCTAAGCTGCTAAAGTGGTTCAGAGGGAAGCTAACATGCGCGCGCATGCAATTGAATGATACTTTTGAGATATTTGAAGTGCAAACATGGAAAATTAGTTTTGGCAAGCTTGCCAAAACTCTGACACCATAGACCTCTACAGGAACATGTTCTATTAAATTGACTCAGTATTCCCTTCTATGCAGAATCAAATGTTCAAAAAGTGCATCAGTATCTAAGTTAGGTATGTAAAAATCAAATCTAGATAATTGTTTTGGTTTTGAAAATGTCCTATTTCATCGGACTATGCAACTTTAAAGGTTTTGACTCTTTGAGTTTTTGTTATTTTTCTGAGAGATTTTTGAAGTGCACATATGGGACATTAATGTAGCCGCTATGTGTAAAGCTGGTATGGTCGTGGGTGGGTGTTGTGGGTGAAGCTGCTATGTGTGAGTGTAGCTGCTAACATGCTATGTGTACAGCCTGTAGCTGCTATGTGTGTGTAACTGCCATAGCTACAGCTGGTATGGGTGTGTGTTGGTGCAGAGAGTTGTGAGGGTGTCGCTGCTATACCTTAGAAAGGCGGACATGGGGTGGGTGTTGGGTGGGTGTGGGGTGGGGGGAGGGTCCTATTTGCGGTGGAATGTGCCTTCCCACGCTAATTACCTGGGTTGCCATACCTCAACCCAAGAGTATGAAGCCTCCCTCATGACGCCCTCATTGACCCACACTCAACCTCCATCCCAACGCCATCTACCACCCCAGCACCTATCCCACATCCCTCATCCCCCATCACCTATGTTCCATCCCCCAACTCAACCCCAACCATTGCAGAGTGACAGTGTAACCCGCCATCAAACATTAATTAACCTGTGCGATATGTGGAACTATGCACTTTCTCAACACTTTCTTCCCCTCCCCTTCCCCACCTCCTCCACTCCACTATCCCTCTCCTCCGCTCCGCTCCCTCTCCTCCCTCCCAGCCCCTCCTCTCCCTCTTCTCTCCCTCTCCCCTCCTCCTCGCATATATCTCCCTGCCCCCCCCCCCCCTCGTCGTCCTCTTCCTCCGTTTCCCCATTCTCCCCCCCCCCTGACCCCCTCTCATCCACATCCTCCACCCCTCCTCCCAGTCTCCTCCCTCTCCTTCCTCCCCTCCTACCTCCCCTCCCCTCCGCCCATTCCTCCCCTCGTCTACGTCATTGCATTCTCCCCTGCTTCCCCGTCCTCCCTGTCGAGCCACCTACTCCAACCCCCGTCTTCACACACTCTGTGCTCTCCCTCTCCCTCTCCCTCTCTCCCTCTCCCTCTCCCTCTCCCTTCTCCCCCTCTCCCCTCCCACTCCCACTCCCACCCTCACCCCCCTCTCCCTCTCCCTCTCCCTCTCCCTCTCCCTCTCCCTCTCTCCCTCTCCCTCTCCCTCTCCCTCTCTCTCCTCTCCTTCTCCCTCTCCCTCCCTCCCTCCCTCTCTCCCTTCCCTCTCCCTCTCCCTCTCCCTCTCTCTCCCTCTCCCTCTCGCTCTCCCTCTCCCTCTCCCCTCTCCCTCTCCCTCCTCTCTGCCTCTCTCTCCCTCTGCCTCTGCCTCTGCCTCTGCTCTCTGCCTCTGCTCTCCTCTGCCTCTGCCTCTGCCTCTGCCCCTCTGCCTCTCCCTCTCCTCTGCCTCCCTCTCCCTCTCCCTCTCACTCTCCCTCTCCTCTCTCCCCCTCCCTCTCCCTCTCCCTCTCCCTCTCCTCTCCCTCCTCTCCCTCTCCCTCGCCGTGTTGGCCCTGCTGCCGTCCCCCCCTCTCTCCTCTCCCTCTCCCTCTCCTCTTTCTTCTCTCCCTCTCTCTCCCTCTCCTCTCCCTCTCCCTCTCCCTCTCCCTCTCCCTCTCCCTCTCTCTCTCCCGGCCACTCATCCCTCAGCCCTTCCACCACTCGTGCCACCCCCTCTCCTCTCCCTCCTGCCTCCCCCTCCCTCTCCCCCCCCCCCCCCCACGGTGGGGTGATTAGCGCAATGCCCCCGGTGCCTAATGAAGCGACTAATGTACATTTCATCCCAAGGGCGGTGACCCTCCCACATAGCAGGGGTTAATCAGTCGGGCGCGGTCACCACCAGGGGGCACCATGGTTACCAGCGGCGGTGGCGGGCCTGACCGAATTAGAACAGACATCGCACTCACTGCCTTGTCCTTCCTGTCTATAAGCCCTGGTCAGATACACGTTAGTGAACGTAGTTGAACGTAGGATAGATTAACGTGGGTGAAACGTGCTGTCATTACATTGAACTACATTCAGGTACGGCAGGTTTTGGTTGATCACCCGCCTAATACTAATAGTACAGATAAATACATTAGGGCACGGATCTCGGTATGTTACGGTATGGATCCCGGAACGTCCAACTATGTTGATTTAAGTTGAAATACATTGAACTATGTTACCCTCCACTACGTTCAACTTTGTCCACTAACGGCTATGTGACCACGGCAGAACGGCCAACATTTTGTGCGGGTCACATTACTGTAGGGTATGCTAGAGTATGATAGAGTCACTAGAGTATACTAGAGTACATTACTAAGTATGCTAGAGGACGCTAGAGTATGCTAGAGTACATTAAGAAGTATGCTAGAGTAAGCTAGAGTACACTAGAGTACGTTATCATCACGGAGGCTACGTCTGCCTCAAACGTACCTCTCTTTTGAACATGTCCAAAGCTTAAATCGGAACTCACGGCCCACAGACGTTCTTATCATATTCTCATCACGGAGAAGCATGGATGCCGGTATGTTGCACTACGTTCAACTACGTTCAACTACGTTCAACTACGTTAGCCTCCACTACGTTCAACTACGTTCACTAACGTGTGTGTGACCGGGCCTTTAGAGTATGACAGCAGGTAGAGGACCAGACGGGATGGCCGAATGAGTTGAGCGTCGGTCTCCCGTTCTTGTAGATCGTGGTCGAGTCAATCCAATGGCATATAAAATTAATACTCATCCTTTCCTAGCCGGGCCCTCGGCATTATTAGGATAGGGCAAGGACTGGTTGGCTCAGTGTCAGGATAATGTGACTGAGTGGGATATCAGGTCATGGTAGCAGTGGCTTGATTTCCCAGTGGGTCAGCACTATAAAGTCGCCATGAGTGCGCACTGTCACAAGTCGGTATCCAACGTGATATGACGTTTAAATGTTGTCAGGACGTAAACTTGCAAAAACAAACAACCAAACCTGACCCTATCCTAGTAATACCAAATGTCAAATGCCAGGTTAGTTATCGACAAGTATACATTTTAAAGTTTGACATGGCCAGGGTTCAAACCTGGTTATTCGAATCTCATGACCTACCAAAACGAGGTGTTGGGTGCTCACCACATTTGGCCACCCCGTATTGTACCGAGATAAATATTCCATATAGGTATAAATATTTGCGCAGTGAAATTTTCACGCGCCCCGATTTTATACAAATTCTTAGTTACCACCCACGAGGAGTCATTGAACCATTTTTTTCTTCTTTTAAACTGAAAATCTTTGGTAACAATTAATTTGTTTTAATTTCAACTGTAGTTTCTTAGCCCTATGGGCGTTACTAACCATCGGATATACATTAGAACATGAACAAAATAAGTAAAACTAAATCTGGCTATAGTCCTAACACTAGTCTAAGTAGTAAGTGACCGGGGCCGCGTTCAGGGTCTGTCTCGGAGGCGCCTCGGCGACATCTCGGCGATGCTTTTTGGTCTATTTGCGTTCAGAGTGCGTCTCGGCGACATCTCGGCGAAGCCTCCCTTTTCAGACTGCAGATGAAAAGCGCCTCGAAAATGGCCACCACATTCAGTGCTTTCAATGACAACACAGCTTTACCATTGCAAATGGCCACCGCCTATGAAGGCCGCCATTTTTGAGGCGGCCAACAGCTAAATCCGTTCAGACTAGCCTGACGTCACGGGCGCCTCCGAGGCGCCTCCGAGGCGCCTCCGAGACAGTCCCTGAACGCGGCCCAGATTTGTCTAGATATAAATGCAGATGGTACAACTATAAGACATGCCGATTAGATTGATATAAATGCAATGCTAGATAACAGATTCACATCTTAATTTATTAATATTATATATATATATATATGTATTGTAATTGGTATTCTACGTTTCAAACATTAGCTGAAATGTGCTGAAACTAAGTAACACTGTTCGCTTCAGCACATTTCGACATTTCATGTGGAAGCAGTGAGTGTAGCTATGGAATATTTTAGTGTTAGTAACAGATTCCATAGGTACACTCATGGCCAAGACTGGATGCAAACAGACTATGGTGAACATGCGCAGAGTGTCCAGTGACTCTGATTTATTTCATAATGTTAATTAAAAATCGAAGACCCTAAAAGACAAAAGAACAGGCATTCACTCCATATCATTTTTATTTCAAACAACCCAGAATTAGTGGCGGTGGAAGTGCTTTTATAATGGTTAAATTATGTAAGATTTCGCGATACCGGCAGCGTATCCGCCCACTTTGGAGTACAGTGCTTCAACATGTGCCATGTGCTTCGCGCGCGGGTTTATTTCGCTTTTGCGCATCCCACAATGCACCTGAACCCGTCTATTAGTATTACTTATTAGAGACTACAAGTACAACGCACTGTCACAAGTCGGTACCCATCCTGATATGACCCAGGACGTAAAACTCCAACAACCATCCCACTAACCACAATTAGAGACTGCAACTACAATGCCACACCAAACCTGCGGATTGACTCCACTTCTTCGACACTCACCCTGTACTTTACTTGCACACGCGGCTTAATGGCCGCTAATGAAGTACTACACACACTAAACACACTGGCGCCCCCTGGCGGCGCAATAACGCAATACAAACACAATGACGCAAACTGCTTCATAACGCGACGGGTACTCAGCAGCTTGAGTTCAAAGCGAGGCTGTGTTGAATAGACGCGAGGGTTTAGCGACACTAAAGCTGTCAGGAGGCGAACATTTCCGCCATGTTTACTGCTTCTTCATGGATGTGGTGGAACCATGAACGACACATAAAAATCCCGCCACCCCTTACTAATACTACCCCCCCCCCCCTCCGCCACCCACCCACGCACCCTTACTCTCCCCCCACCCTTACTCCCCCCCCCCCCCAACCCACCCACTCATCCAAGAATCTGCCGCCTCCTCCTCCTCCTCATCCTCTCCCATCTTCCCCTTGTCATCGGCTGACAATAGACTACATCACGGTTCCGACTGCGCATGCGCTGAAAACGGCGTTGGGAGCAAAGCAATGGCGTACGCCCATTGAGTTTGCTGATACGCATAGGGCAAAACTGGCATTTAAAAAAAATACATTTTTTGGTAAATATTTTTATTCATCTGAATACATATTTTGTTAGTGCCGAGGCATAACAATTTGGCATAATCATGGACAGAAGGATGCAATATAATAATATAATGAATATGCTTAAGACACAACTCTCCATAAACCGTAGAATATAAATAAAAGCATGAATAAAATAAATAAAACTGACTCTGGCTATGGCTCTAACACTAGTCTGAGTGCCTAGATTTGTCGAATTCTAAATGCACATGGCATAGGATGTGCTGGTTATATTGATGTAAATGCAATGCTGGATAAAGGATTAATATCTTAATTTATTACATATATTTTTTTAGTTGGTATTCGATGTTTCAAACAAGAGCTCCCACCAAAGCGGTGGCGCGGCACCTTGTCTATTTCGGTTTTTATTTTGGCGCCGTTGAAAAGGTCTCTATCGGAATTACGAACTAGTCTATATCTAGTATATGGGCGCTCCAACTGTGTTTGGGGTAGGAGGGTGGTGGTGGTGATATGAGCATGTGTGTGTGTGGTGGGGGAGGTTATGGGAGGGGAGGAGAAAAAATGGAAAGGGGTGGGATGAAGGGTTAAAAGGGGTGGGAGGCGAGGGGATCGGAAGAGAGTCGGGGGATTTGGGGAGGGTTTGAGTGAGGAGGAGAGGAGAGGTAAAGGAGGGGAAGGGAGAGGTTGTGGGAACGGGGGGAAGGGAGGATGGGAAGTGAATTGGTGCGAGGGGGTCGGAGGAGAGTGTGGGGGAGGGGAAGTGAGGGAGGGGTTGCTGAGTGGGACGGGAAGGAGAGGGTAAGTGGGGGGTATGGAGAGGTGGAGGAGCGAGGGAAAGGGAGGATGGGAGGGGATTTGGTGGGAGGGGATGATAAGAGAATTAGGGGTGGGTGGGGAGGGGAGGTGGGGAAGGGAGGGGTTGGTAAGTGGGGTGGGGTGGGGAGGGTAAGGGGAGGGTACAGAGGCGATGGGGTGTGGGGTCGGGGAAGGAACTGGACCTGGGGTTGAGATGGGGTGTGAGAGAGGAAGGCAGCGAGTAGGGTGAGAGGGTGGGATAGGATATGGCCTGGGGGATGGGGAAGTGCGGGGTGTGTGTGTTGGGAGGAGGCTGTATCAATAAGTATAGCACCAATTCCCTTATGAACCCCAGATATTTAACCTTATGAATATAAGTTACATATGAAGGGTTAGGCAGAAATAAGGTAACAAACACAATTTGGGCCAAAATGAGCATTCTTCCGATAATCAAATATTTCTCTGCGTTTTTTTTTTTGTTTTTTTTGTGGGAGTATATAAAATATATATATGATCGTATAAAAATATGTATATGTGATGTATTTCGTCATAAAAATATATATATATGTTTATAAATATATATAAGTATATCCATATAACATTAACAATATACATAGTATATACAACTATACAAATATATATATATAACTATGTGTACCATACATGTAATTTATACCTATGGATAAACAAATACACATTACTATATCTATCGCATATATCATATATAACTTTGTATTAATATGAGTGTATATACAAATATACATAATACACTTATAGTTATACATAACTGTGTGTATCCATTTATATATCAATATATTTATATAGTTTTATTCTATATAAACATATATAAATATAATAATAAAAATAATTATAAAAATAATTATAAATATAATTATAAATATAATTATGTATATGTGGTGCTATAGTATTAGTATTAGTAACACATTAAGTGTCAGTCGGTGAATTGCTTGTAGCTCGGGTCCTGGCGGTGCTGGCTCTAGTGGCTCACTTACGGGAACGCCCCCACGCGTGGAGGGGGGGTCAGATGGTCTCAAGTTCCCAACTTATCCGCTTGGCGGCACCCCATGCCGTCTCCACGACCACAGTGCGACGCGGAGTGCCGGTATGTGATTGTTTCTCCGTGGGGGTATCACTCACCTATGTATGGACACACACACACTCACACACAAACACACACACACTCACTGACACACAGACACTCACACACACACACGCATACCCACTCATGCACACTGACACACACAAACGCACACTGATATACGCGCACACACTCACACACTCACACACACACTCACACACACACTGACGCACAGACACTCACACACACTCACACACGGAAACACACACCCATACACGCACACACTCATACAGCCACACACACTCAGACACATATATGCACTCACACACACGCGCGCACACACACACACATAGTCACATTACCCCGATACTGTGTTAACCAGTCCTTGCCCTATCCTATTAATGACAAATGCCAGGTTAGGTAGCGACAAGAATCGATTTTAGAAGTCATCGGTTAGACTCGGCTGGGATTCGAACTTCCGACCTTCCGGACGGGAAGCCTGCGTTCCACCGATTCGGCTAATGCGCCCGGTTTTAAATGCTTCATCAGCATGGCATTCATACGATATGTAAGTTTGAACAATCATAAATACCACCCACAACAATAGATTGCATTGCCACTCCAGCGGCGCGGTGCATTGTGGGGTGCGTGGAAGAAAAACAAATCCATGAGAAGCACATGGCACATGATAATACACTGGGTGCAGCTATGAAATGTGCTAGTTTCAGCTCATCTCAGCTCTTGTTTGGTACATAGAATACCAACTACAAAATATATATATAATAAATTAAATCTTTTATCCAGCATTGCATTTACATCAATATAATTAGCACATCTTATGCCATGTGCATTTAGATTTAGACAAATCTGGGCACTCAGACTAGTGTTAGAGCCATAGCCAGAGTCAGTTTTACTTATTTTATTCATGTTTTTATTTATATCCGATGGTTAATGACATATGGAGAACTAGAAAATGAGTAGGGTTAATCAGATATTGGTTATATATTTCTCTGAAACAAGTGTCTGTTGACCCAGTGGCATTTCAATATTTAGAACAAGAATTAATAATACTATAAATAATGATATGGATATCAGCCTTAAAGTGACTGATTTGTTTTGTGTGGAATTGTATGTTTCTAAGCTCAAAATGTTTAACTCTGGCTAGTTTTGTCTTAGTTATATTCTCAGATCATTATATTGCATGTGCACATACATGTTTATGCCAAATTGTTATGTATTTCTATTAATTTTGAATAAAATTGAAGTTTTGCCCTATGCGTATCGGCAAACTCAATAGCCGTATGCATTTGCTTTGCTGCCAACGCCGTTTTCAGCACATGCACATTCGGAACGGTGATCTCGTCTATTCACATATATGGGTTTTTTTTCATGGTAAATGTAGCCAATGTGTGACATCAGGGATAAGAATTAAGATTGTGTATTTCCCTAATTTGTTCGCTGAGTAGCCAACTCTTGCCAATAGGTATAGTAGTACTAGTACTAGTAGTAGTACTAGTAGTAGTAGCGTGAAGGACAAGATTGTTTGGGTTATCACCTTGTCAGAATAACCAAAACTAATTACGTACCTAGTCCCAAGTTTGGACGTACCATATGATTCATGAATAACAACAATTATTTAAAAGAAATTGTTGTATGAAATGATGATTTTTCTCTGTTGCAACCGCCTAAGTACAGAAAAGCAATATAAAGAAATTTGGACAGGAAAATGATATCCTTCAAAATGTTGATTTGTGAGTGCAAAGGCCCTGTCAGACCTCACCGGATTGAGGAACCGGACAGAAACCGGACACTGTCCGGTGAAATATGGCAATGTAGGGTTTATATATGGTACTCATCCGGTGTGTCCGTTCTCTCTCTGGTGGTGTCCGGTGTGTATGGTAGAAAGTTTTGAACATGCACAAAACTTGTACCGGACACAACTGGACTGACGTGTATGGTTGGTGTCCGGTTTACGACTGTTTAGTCAAGTTTGTCCATTTCATGTCCGGTACCCATCCGCTACGCTCCACTTTGCTTCCTGCACTGTCCATTGACGGTGTTGCGAGAATTCGGTCAGTATATGTTTTCGGTGTGTCCAGCATCAGTCTGGTAGGTCTGTTTGACATTCGGTTGTCGTCCGGTTATCATCCGGTTATCGTCCAGTGGCTATCCGTTCATGTCCATTTCATGTCCATTTCATGTCCATTTGTCCAGCATCCATTGACGCGATAGCGCAACATTTCGACACATTTTGATACATTTTTATACCAGACACCACCGGACTAGACAATTCTTTGTCTGGTTTATGTCCGTTGCTCAATCCGGTAAGGTCTGACAGGCGTTTAACCCATTAAAACTAATAAAAGGGAACATGACAAAAATATGGGACTTTGACTTTAAAAAAATGTCCATACAGCTTTATAAGAAAAGCGATATTACTAGTCAGGATACTATAAAATAGGTTTACATAAGCAACAGTAGCAAGTGCTTTCCTATTGAAGCTCCAGTATATCCATAATAACATATTTCCTGACCTAAGAAGCAGGGGATGAGCAGGGGACACAATCAATTACACTAAAACCTCTCTAAATCTAACGGCTTTGGGACCGACTTCAAGTGGTCCATTTAGGGATCAGGTCGGTTTAGGGAGTTAGAAAATGGTTACAATGGTATTGTTGGGACCCAAATAAACTGATCGATATAGGGGAGTGGTTGATTTGTGGAGGTGGTCGGTTAGGGAGGTTTTACTGCATGTCCAAAACCAGTTTAATCACCATGGAATTTCATAGGAGCATACACATATTTGCACGCAAGATTGACATTTATTTCAACTGAGATTTTCCTTTTATTATTGCATTTAATAAAAAGTAATATTCTATGCAAAACAAAAGCCTAGTGTTTTGTTTTTGGGGAGTTTTCAGTCGCATTGGTGCGCTGAAGGCGGCAAATCTGCAGCAGTGTATGGCCACTGCTGAAAGCGGTCCCATTTGATCGGGAGTTGGCTTCCGATGGGTAGTGGTCAGAGAAATTAGGGGGGAGGTGGGGAAAAGGCAGCCTAAGAAGAGCCCAGCCACACTCGTCTGAGAGGGCCCAGGGAGGCTGGGTGGTTGGTGTAGTTTTACACCCCAGTAAGACCCTAGGCCAAACCAGGTCGTGCACCGACTTGTGACAGCGCGCACTCATGGCCACATTCTCCATGTCACATATTCGTGTCCCTTAAATCTGCATTGTCCGTTCAAAATATCCAAATTTTCAAGACGAAAACAATGATCTAGATTTGATTCTGCATATCTAATTTAGAGACTGGTGCACTTATTGAACATTTTTGCCATCACATATCAGGGAATACTGAGTCAATTTAATAGAACTTGTTCTGCATACGCCTATGGTGTTAGAGTTTTGGCAAGCTTGCCAAAATTAATTTCCCAGATTTGAACTTCAAATATCTCAAAAGTTAGCCATTTAAAATAAAAGTTACTTCAATCTAATGTAAGGTAGATTATAATGATCAACCTAATATCTTTATCTCAGGAAATAACAGAAACTCAAAATCAACAGACTATGCAACTTTAAGACACCATATATTTGAAAGGAACATGTTGGGTTTTTGTTTCCTATGCAACATTATGCTTTCGTGTTATCATAAGTATCCCTCCAAAGTATAAGAATACCAATTCTATAAATAAAATAACCCCTCTATTCTTTTAATAATTTGTATTGACCAGTACATACAATAAAAAAAATTGGCTCCATTTATCATGAAAATACCCATATATAGGAACCAAACAGGCACTTGACACACACCCTGTCTTTGTTGCTGATTTATTGGCATTCCACGTCCTTGCAACATCTAAGGTCATAGCAGGACGGGTGGTGACTGTTCCGCCCATTGTGACATGGCACAGATGAATAGTTGGATGTCCAAAGCAAACTGACAGCCACCGCTAACTCACATTCCTCTCAGGAAGCACGCTGCCGTGGTGCTAGGAAGCAAAACCCCAATAAACAAACCAACGCTAATATAGTAATACAAAATAATGCAAATAAAATTGACAGAATAATGCAGGCATTTTAACCTAGCTCCAGTTCTTGGGACTATTGTTGTTGTTGCATTCCTGTTATGAACTGATGAATCATAGGTTATATTTGCATAATCCGACGATTTTGAATTTCTGCCATTCTTTTTAGATTAATCGACCAGACGGGATGCCCGACTGAGTTGAGGGTTCGTCTCTCGTTTTGGTAGGTCGTCGGATTCGAAGCCATGGGTTCTAACTCTGGTAGAGTCAAACCAAGGATGTACAAATTGATATTTGTCGCTTCATAGCAAGGCGCGAGGCATTATTAGGATAGGGCAAGGACTGGGTAGGCCATTGACAGGATAATGTGACTGAGTGGGATATCAAGTCATGGTGCCATGATTGTGCACTTTCCCCAGTCAGTACACGTTCTGTATGACCTTAAATGCTGATAGGATGTAACACTCAAGAAAGAAACAAACTATTGTAAATGGATAGTGTTGGGGATATTTGATTTGAAAACAGGCCAAATTAATGTTGCCATACATATAATCACAATTCTGTCACCAGAGGCTTCAGCAGTAATGTATTCAACACACAAACCAGACACCTAAGCAACCACACACACCACATACCACACACCACACACCACACACACCACATACCAACACACCAGACACCACACACACCACACACAGCATACACACCACACACACCACACAAACCACACATATCACAACAAAATCAAGCATACACCACACATCACATATTAAAGGCACTGCACACACCACACAATTCACTATAAACACACTATACAGATCATACACACAATACACACCAGCCACACACCAAACCACACATCGCTCTACAACTTACAAATTAGACACGCCACACACCATACATAATACACACACCACACATACTATACACAGTATACACCACACACACTGCAAACAATACACACTGCACACACCATACACATCATGCATTACCCATAATGCACACAATAGATGGTGTACACACCACACACACAACACACCACACACACCACACACACAAAACACCACACACACAAAACACCACACACACTGCACCCAGGCGGGGCGGGGCGGGGCGGGGCGGGGCGGGGCGGGGCGGGGCGGGGCGGGGCGGGCGGGGCGGGGCGGGGCGGGGCGGCAATGTGGCGGCGGGGAGGGGCGGGGCGGGAGGGCGGCAGGGGGGGCTAGGCTAGGTGTAGCGTGGGCAGGAGCGGCCGGCATGGAATGGCGTGCCTTTGATCAGATTCTGCCCGAGCGTGTCGCCACCCCGTGGCGGGTTACGGAACTAGCCCGCCAGGTGGGGGACCTCCGGGTGTCGGGGGGCATTTTCCAGCTGGGTGAGTGAGGGGCGTGCGCATGAGTAGTCAGTCCTGGGGCGCGGGTACCCTAAGTAGGATTGCACAGTCGGGGAGAGGGGGGCTGGGGGGGGGGTGAGTGGGAGGAGTGGGGGGGGGGCATCTGCCTGACGCAACCTTCAGGCTAGAGGGCGAGGGGTCCCGGGGGGAGGGGGCTGTTCTCAGGGGCAGTGAGGATCAGGGAACTGCGCAGTCGCAGTCGCAGTCACCGGATGCCATTCAAGCTGCATTATGGGTGCTAGTTCTACCGTATTACATCGAATAAAACTTACCCATCCTCGGCACGACGCTCAGCCACACCAGCACGCCCCATCCACATCCAGAGCCCCACCCATAGCCCGACCCTCAGTCAGACCCTCAAACCCCTCCATCAGCCCCATTATCAGCCTCCCCCTCAGCCAGACCGTCAGTCCCCACCCTCAGTCTCCACCCTCAGTCCCCACCCTCAGTCAGACCCTCATTCCCCACCGTCAGCCCCATTATCAGCCTCCCCCTCAGCCAGACCGTCAGTCCCCACCCTCAGTCTCCACCCTCAGCCCTCCATCCTGAGCCCTCCATCCTCAGTCTCCACCCTCAGTCCCCACCCTCAGTTCCCACCCTAAGCCCCCACCCTCAGTCTCCACCCTCAGTCCCCATCCTCACTCCCCATCCTCAACCCTCCACCTTCAGCCCCATCATCCCCCTCAGCCATACCTCACTCCCCACCCTCAGTCTCCACCCTCACCCCCCATCCTCAACCCTCCATCCTCAGTCTCCACCCTCAGTCCCCACCCTCACTCCCCACCCTCAGCCCCCACCCTCAGTCTCCACCCTCACTCCCCACCCCTCACCCTCCATCCTCAGTCCCCACCCTCAGCCCCCACCCTCATTCCCCACCCTCACCCTACCTCACCCCACCCTCAGCCCTCCATCCTCAGTCCCCACCCTCAGCCCCCACCCTCAGTCCCCCACCCTCACCCCTTCCCTCTTCCCACCCTCAGCCACCCCCCACCCTCAGTCCCAACACTCAGTTCCCACCCTCAGCCACACCATCAGCCACACTCCTATCTCCACCCCTATCCCCACGCCTAATGACACACCAATATGTTTTCTATTCGAATTATATATCGGCAAAGTTTATCACATATAATGAAACTTAAAAGATACGTCAAACTAAATTACGACCCACTATTTGGTACCACTCAAGCCAATACAGTAAAACCTCTCTAACCGACCACCTCCACAGCTCGACCACTCCCCTATATCGATTACTTTATTTGGGCCCCAAGAATACCATTGTAACCATACTCTAACTCCCTAAACCTCCCACCTCCCTAAATGGACCACTTAAAGCTGCATAGTCTGATAAAATATCAAATTTTCAAAACCAAACCAATTATCTAGATTTTATTTTACATATCTAACTTAGATACTGATCCACTTATTAAGCATTTGTTTATGTGTAGAAGGCAATACTGAGTCAATTTAACAGAACGTGTTACTGTAGAAGTTTGTGGAGTCAATTTAACAGAACCTGTTACTGCAGAAGTTTGTGGTGTCAGAATGTTGGCAAGCTTGCCTGAACTAATTTTCCATGTTTACACTCAAAATATTTCAAAAGTTTACCATTTAAAATAAAAGTAACTTTGAACTAATGTAAAGATATTACTAATACTAGTGATCGATCTAATATATTTATCTCAGAAAAAAATACAGAAATTCAAAACCATCGGACTATGCAACTTTAAAGTCGGTCCCAAGGTCGGTCTATTTTTAGAGGTTTTACTGCCTATCTATCTAAAAAAAGGGGCAGACACTTTTTTTTAAACATGAAAATACGGTAATTTCATTACAGGAACTGTGCAGACAGAGCCCTGAACAGACACCCGTAGGTGATACTGAAGATTCAATTCATTCCGCCTCGTTTTGGTCTCGGCTCCTTTTGGAGTTTCTCCCGAAGACTCTCCCCGCCCCTTCAGAATTCCCCGATGATTACAGGCAGGGAGGATCAGAGGAAGGTTGTCATAGTAACTACGTAGAGCCGACTCGAATATGCCGCTTTAAAATTACCATATATATGTGTTTATATATATATACGAAGAATTCAGGTGCAAAACCACGTAACCACCAATCCAAAAATGGAGATAAACATTGGAATCAAACACTGAAACAGTTAGGGTTTTTTTATATTCCTACTTTTTCTTCATTGTTCCATAGCCAGATGATCACATGAAAAGTGGAATTCGTGTGAATTAAAACTATTTTTTGGTAAAAATCTTGTATTTAAACTTCGTTTTTGGATTGGCATTTACGTGGTTTTGCACCTGTACTCTTCATATATGAATGTATATATATGTAGCATAATGAATCATGCTAATTTAACTAGCAATCTAACATAGAAGAGGCAGTTTATATTGTTCTAATAGTCATCAACGTCGGGTAGAATTTAGTAGGAGCTAATGGCGAATCAGCATTGATTCGGTGCGGAGAGGCTGAGAGGCGGAGGTGGCGCCTCTCGTGGCTACTGTTCGAACTACCCAATTCGGCGAAACAGGTCATGCCTCACAAAGATATACTAATAAATGTGCTCAGTCCAAACTGGGTACCTTTATTGTCTATGTCGGAATGAATATACTGTATATTTGTATGTATATATATATGAAGAGTTCAGGCGCAAAATCACGTAACCGCCCATCCAAAAATGTAGTTTAAATAAAACATTTTTACCTGAAAATAATGTTATTTCTCAGTAACTCCACTTTTCATATGATTATATGTTTATGGAACAATGAACAAAAAAGTAGAAATAGAAAAGAATAAAATGTGTGAAGGTTTGATTCCAATGCTTATCTCCATTTTTGGAATGGCGTTTATAAACAAAGACACCATCATCTTCAGTTATATCTGTATTGTTATTTGCGAACCACAGCTAGTGTATGGCAGTGATTAGTTCCAGGTTTGGCCACGCCGGCGCCACCTGTGTCTCCTATAGCCAGCTGATAGCTATAATGGCTGGCGCACACCTACCGTTTGTGCGCACCCACCTACCGTTTACGATGTAAAACTGCCCGTTTCGCGCACAAAAATCGCTAGGTGTGCGCCCCCCCGTGTGCATAAAACTAAGTTTTTAGTGCTAAAAGCAGCCGTTTACGATTGCGACTCGCGATTCGAAAAACGAATCGGCCCGTTTTCAGTTTTAAGCGGGTCGGGTCGGGTCGCGAGTTTTAGTGCGTGAATCGTAAACGGGAGGTGTGCGCCAGCCATAAGCCAGCTCTGTCTGGTCGTAAGCGCCTCCAGACCCATTCGGACGGTCAATTTGTTATGATAATTCTAATTCTAATTATCTGAGACTTGCCCACTTTTGACAGCACACACTCATTGCGAGTTTATTTCTACATTCACAGTTTTTCCTCCTTGTTAATTTATTTTTAAAGTATCCGCGTAAGGCTGCTGAAGTTCAGCTTGCCAGGGTCAGCAGAATCCACAGCGTGGGGATCGGGGATTAATACAGTAAACTTAACATCAGTTTTTTATTACTAGTAATACTAGTCAAGGTGCCCGAGGCCTGGTCTCCCAGTGGGGCAGTTCTATAAAGTTGACATGAGTGTGCACTGTCAAAAGTTGATACCAGTCCCGACATGAACTTAGATGTTGCTAGAGCATAACAGAACAACGAGCAAAAACAGTAATGGTATTTATTTATGGATTGCATGGATGTAGGAGTTTTATGTCCTGGCAACATCTAAGGTAATATCAGGATGGGCACCGACTTGTGACAGTACACACTCATGGTGACTTTACAGTGCAGCCCAACTGGGAAACCATGCTGCCAGGACCAGGACCCAATATCCCGCTCAGTCACATTATCCTGACACTGAGCTAGCCAGTCCTTGCCCTATCCTAGTAATGCCGAGTACCAATCTACGAAGCGACAAGTATCAATTTTGAAAGTCGATGGTTTGACTTGACCAGAAATTGAACTTCCGATCTCCCGCAAGGGAGGCCTGTGCTCTACCGATTCGGACACTGCATCCGGTTCTTTTGCTCAAGTAAGGTCAAGTACTTTGGGTTTGAAAACATTATGTTTCCATCAGATTACTCAACTCTAATTACATTGGACGCGGTGGTCTAATCGGTAGAGCGCAGGCTTCCGATGCAGTGTGGTGTTTGTTCTCTGTGGTGGAGTGGTTAGAGTGTCTGACTTTTTTCTAGGTCAGACTCCTAATCTGAAGGTCAGTGGTTCAATTCCCTTTGCCCCCACCTCTGCCAATTTGGATTTCCACCGCTGTGTATAACTTACAGCATCATCAAAGGCCAGTGGCTCTCATACCATATCTCTGTGGTGTGTGAGGTTAAAAATCCCTTGGGTCGGTAAAATTGTAGGCTCTGGCTTTCTATCGACAAACTGTCTAATGGTGAAAATAAGTCTATTCAGACTTATCCATGATAGGCAGCATAAATCATCAAGAAAAAGAAAAAAAGGTCAGGAGTTCGGATCCCAACCGATTCAAACCAATGACTTATAAAATTGATACTTTTCGTGACCTAACTTAGGGCTCAGAATTAATAGGAAAGGACAATGACTGGTTAGCACAGCTTGTTTGTTGTTGTTTTACGTCCTAGCAACATCTAGGGCCATATCAGGACATATAACACAGAATCAGCATAATGTGACTGTGTGGGATATCGGGTCATGGTGGCAGCAATCTGGTCTCCCAGTGGGGAAGCACTATAAAGTCGCCATGAGCGCACACTGTCACAAGTCGGTACCCGTCCTGCTATGACCTTAGATGTTGCTAGGACATAAAACCTCAACAAACAAACCGTTATCGACAATGCCAATAGACAATGTCGCATTCAGCCACATTGTGAGGAACTAGAAGTTTAGTTAACGTTGCATAGTCCGATGGTTTT
Organism: Branchipolynoe longqiensis; assembly: GCA_030323885.1. Taxonomy (NCBI): domain Eukaryota; kingdom Metazoa; phylum Annelida; class Polychaeta; order Phyllodocida; family Polynoidae; genus Branchipolynoe; species Branchipolynoe longqiensis. The sequence goes on along the minus strand of CM059189.1, from coordinate 23,501,196 downwards.
GAGTTCAGGTCTTTTTTTCCCGGAGATAAATATATTAATTAGTAGGTTGATCGATATAGTCTATCTTTCTTTAATTTGATATAATTTTGATTTAAAATGGCCAACTTCAGATATACATGAAATTGAAAACACACTACCCATCCTGGTATTCCAGTGGGGCAGCACTATAAAGTTGCCATGAGTGCGCATTGTCACAAGTCGGTACCCCTCCTGATATGACATTAGATGTTGCCAGGACATAAAACTCCAACAACCAACCAACCATAGCGTCGCCGTGAGTGCGCACTGTCACAAGTCGGGACCCATCCTGATATGACCTTAGATGTTGCTAGGAGTAGGACATGAAACAACACACAACACACTCTAATTACACACAGACGGAGCACACCTGTGCAAGGTGTAAAATCGCCCCATCACCTGAGCTGGTTGGTTACCAGAGCCAGGGTGCCCACTAATGAGGCTTGGCCCTTTGTTGTTCAGATCCAGCCAGATCCAATGTCTTCACTGCGGGTGGAGCTGGTTGGTTGACACATTGCAAAGCCCAGACCGGGGCAGGCGCATGCGTTAACCTTACTGGTTCATTACCGGCCCGACGGATGGGTGCCTATAAAGGCCCTGTCACACTTTACCGGATTGAGGATATGGACAGACCCGGACAAACATATTCTAATCCGGTGTGATTTGGACTTGAAATGTATCGATTATCTAATGGAGGGTAACATACGGTTAACAGACGGTAACGGAAGGGTAATCAATGGACAATTCAGTATACAAAAAGAACTATAGTGAATGGCAACGGATGTGTAATGCATATGTAATGGACGGGAACGGAAGGTAATGGACGAAAACGGATGGTAATGGATAATAACCGCATCTGGCGTAATCCGTTGCAAGTTTTGTGTATGCTCAAAACTTGTAACGGATCGGGCTGGATGTCAACGGATATCAACGGATATCAATGGATATGCAATGGACACCAACCGGACCTTTGCTGGATATCAACAGACTTTGTTCTGTTTCAATCCGTTTCCTCAATCCGGTAAAGTGTGACAGGGCCTTTACTGTCCACTATCGGCCAGCCTGAGTGATATGTCTGAGGAGGCAAGCCAGGCCTCTTTACCGGGCACTACTCCTAGTACTAGATGAAATACAGGGTGTATATATCTCGTAGGTGTCACCATAGTAGTGAATGTGTCTTAGCTCTCTCTCTATGATAGATACAGTAATACCTCTCTATACCGAACCCTCCACAGATCTACCACTCCCCTATTTCGATCGCTTTATTTGGACCCCAACAATACCATTGTAAGGATATTCTAACTCTATAAACCGACCACCTCCCTAAAACGACCACTTAAAGTCGGTCCCATGGTCGGTCGATTTAGAGAGGTTTTACTCTATATACATATATACAGAGTAAAATCGCCCTAACTACGGGGATGCGGGGATGCGGGGATGTGGATAGGCGGGGATGCGGAGAAGCGGGGAGGCGGGGAGGCGGGGAGGCGGGGAGTGAGGGGGGTGGGAGGCGGGGAGGGGGGTTGGGAGAGGGTTGGAGGGGGCGGGAGGGGTGGGAGGGGGTGGGAGGGGGCGGGAGGGGGTGGTAGGGGATGGTAAGGGGTGGGAGGGGTGGGAAGGGGTGGGATCGGGTGGGAGGGGGTGGGAGGGGGCGGATTCCTGTTAAATTGCCTCCCTTTTTCCTTATCGTGAACAATGCGGTAGGTGTCTGTGTGACCAAGAAGATCCCTCCCCCACATTACTCCCACCTGCAACCCGACCCCCACCCCACCCCCGCCTCCACCCGCACCCTCACCCCTACCCCAGCTATCACCAGACCCCCACGCCATCTGGTGGGCATTATAAGGCGCTGACTAGATCCTTTAGAGACGGATATAGCACGATTAGTGTAATGAGACGTGTGGTCTACTTCTGACCACTGGAAACAACTAAGCACTGAACACTGACCACTGAAATATGACCACTGACCACTGACCACAACTCCTTTCATTGGACACTTTGTAGTCGACCGGACGGGATGGCCCACTTAGTTGAGCGCCCGTCTCCCATTTTGGTAGATCGTGGGATTCGATCCCACGGTTCGAACCCTGGTGGAGTCAAACCAATGACATAAAATTAAAAATCTATACCTGTCACTTCCTAACCAGATGCTCCGTATTATTTTGATAGGGCAAGGACTGGTTGGCTCAGTGTCAGGATATCAGGTCATGGTTCTGGCAAACTGGTTTAACAGTGGGCAGCACTATAAATTCACCATGAGTTTGCACTGTCACAAGTCGGTGTCCATCCTGTTATGACCTTAGATGTTGCCAGGACATAAAACTCCTACATCCATCCAATCCATGAGTAAATATCATTACTGTTTTTGCTTGTTGTTCATTTATGGCCTAGCAACATCTAAGGTCATATCAGGACGGGTACCAACTTGTGACAGTGCACACTCATGGCAACTTTATAGTACTGCCCCACTGGGAGACCTGGCCGCTGGTACCATGACTAGTAATATTATGTCTACTGTATTAATCCCCTATCCTCTCGCTGTGGATTCTGGGACCCTATGATTGTTGCTGATCCTGGCACCCTGATGTACAGCAAGCACCCTTGTGCATATACTTTAAAAACAATTCTATTAAGTAAGAAAAACTGCAAATGTAGGAAGAAAGAGTTTATTACTTTATAAAAGCTAAAGAAAACAGTTCAAGTACAGCATCAGCGTTTCAAATCCTGTCATTAATATAGCTAAGAAAGAGTTGGATTACTGATCTTCCAAGAAAAGATAGTGATTTAAAAATGTTATGGTTGGTTGGTTGTTGGTTTGTTGATTGTTGAAATTTTATGTCCTGCCAACAATTATGGTCATACCAAGATGGATACCGACTTGTGACAGTGGACACTCATGGTGACTTTATAGTGCTGTCCCACTGGGAAATCAGACCATCAGCACCATGACCTGATATCCCAGTCAGCCATATTATCCTGATACTGAGCTAACCCTACCCTATTAAAACCAAACGTCAAACTAGGAACCAACAAGTATCAATTTAGTAAATCATTGGTTTGACTTGACCGTGAATTGAACTCACAATCTCCAACACCGGAGGTCTGCGCTCTACCGATTCGGCCACTGCCTCTGGTAAGAATTTAATGAGAATAAGTTAAAAACAATTAAATTATATTTGGCGCAACTAGCACTTGGCGCCCCAGCGACAATCCGCGATTCCAGTACTATCATCCGGCCCTGAGAAGTCCCCTCTCCCCCCCCCCCCCCCACGTCCCCCCTACCACCGACCCACCAACCCACCCCACAACCCACACCACACCACACCCCTAACCCCAAGTTCCCCAGACCCAGACGCAGACCTTGCACGCTACCACTATTAAGCAACCCCGACCGAAGCGCCATCAAACTCCCATAAAAGTCCACAATGATAGAGAGCCTGACACAAACGTATGGAACTAAGGGGCTTCCTGATTGGTTCTTACTTCGCTAAGTAGACACAGTGCTGCCACCACACGGCAGCAGTCTGCATTATGCCCGCGTCCGCCACTGGGCACTCTGGGTCTGTTTCATTGTTGGATTTTTACACCATGGCATCATCTAAAGTCATATGTCTTGTTTGTTGGAGTCTTACATCCTGGCAACATCTAAAGTCGTATGTCTTGTTTGTTGGAGTTTTACACCATGGCAACATCTAAGGTCATACTATGTCTTGTTTGTTGGAGTTTTCCAGTCTGGCAACATACAAGGTCATATCAGGATGGGTACTGACTTGTAACAGTACACACTTATGGCGACTTTATAGTGCTGGACGCATTTGGAGATCTGGCCACTGGCACCATGACCCAATTTCCCTCTCATTCCTATTATCCTGATACTGAGCTAACCAGTCCTTGCCATATCGTAGTAATTCTGAGAATCAGGCTAGGTAGTGATAATTATTAATTTTGTAAGTCCACTGGAATTCAGATGCCCAACCTTCTTGCTGTTGTTTATTTACAAATATTAGTTCGCTATATTCGTTGATTAGTCACATTATCCTCATATTATTATTAAGCTCAGTCTTAAGGGGCTGTCACATTACGGCGTATGGCGGGAGCGTATTGAAAACCTACGTACGCCATCGGGTGCCACTTTCGGGTGTGTTTGAGCGTATGAGGAGCGTATGAAGAGCGTATGCGTAGCGTATGCGTAGCGTATGGGAGCGTATGGGAGCGTGCTGTGACATGTTTTGACATTTTGGGCCATACGCCCTCATAGGTCGTGTTTTTTTGAGCATGCACAAAAAAAATAGGACGGACGGATTTATGAAAGCGTATGGCGGCGTATGCATCATAGGCTTCACATACGCCGGGGTGTTGCGGCACTGGCGGCGTATGCGTAGCGTACGCGTAGCGTATGCGTAGCGTATGCGTAGCGTATGCGTAGCGTATGCGGCGTATGGCGACGTATATGACGTAAGCCGCTACGCCGCCATACGCTCCCGCCATACGCCGTAATGTGACAGGGCCTTTAGTAATACCAAGCGCCAAGCGAGGTAGTATCATCCTGTGCCCTTACATTTTAGGTAAGGGACTGGATAGACAGGTAGGCATAGATATGGTGAGTACATCAGGAAGCTTAGGTACTGTAATGGTTAGAACACTAGCCCTGGCAGTGTGGGCTTAAATTCTGCACTGGGGACAAGACTTCCCATTTTCATCACACCCCCTCCCCACATCACTGGTTAGCGTGACTAGGATCCTATGAAATATACATGCTCTTCAGTTGTTGAACTTACTGCGTGTATGAATATGTAAGTATAGGAAAACCTCTCGAAATCGACCGACCATGGGACCAACTTTAACTTTAAGTGGTCGATTTGGGGAGGTGGTCAATTTAGAGAGTTCGAATATCCTTACAATGGTATTTTTGGGACCCAAATAAAGCGATCGATATAGGGGGGTAGTCGATCTGTGGAGGGATCGGTATAGAGAGGTTCTACTGTACACTGATTGTAGCATAATGTAAGCAGAAATCTACTTATGACATAAAAAAACTAATACAGGGAGACAGAATTATATAGCACTCTGCCCTGACCTCTAAGGCAAGATCAACATAGACAGCTAGGTATGCGTAGGGGGATTGCATCGGGCAGCCTATGTAGCATAATGGTTAGCACGCAGATAGACTAATGGTTAGGAATAGCAGCACGAAGTGTGGGTTCGAATCCTGTGAACATTGTGTAAAGTCTACTGCTCGAATCTGTGGTTGTGTAGGCAGGCTATTAGTGCAGTATGTAATGTAAGGAAACCAGCTCCCGTAGGATTTTTGTGCTAAAATTGATTTTTTTGCAGTTCTGGCTTCAATAGGGTTCAGGCTAACAGAAAATGATGGGGTCCAAATTTTCAAACCCCTCCCTGCTTCGTGGGGATCCATTTCCGTTTTTAGACCCCCCACAACTGGCCATTCACTTATCTCCGGAAGTTATTGACCAATTTTCATACTTGAAGTGTCGATTTGTAGGTTTTCAGGTAAGCTGAGTTGATTTGTAGCACTTACAAAGCAACCAGAAGTTTCCTTCTTGCACTTCCGGTCAGTATATAGGGTCTCACTCCATATCCTCACCATGTATGATCAGATTTTCTCAATTTGTGAGACTTTTGTAAAGAACTCTGAGCTGATTCATGGCAAAGTTCCTCTGGGAGAGTTATTGAAGTATTTGCTGGCAAAACTGTCAAATCCGACATAGAAATTCCGAAGAATCAGTACCCTATTCATCGATGTCCATATCTGGAGTATCCTCCCAAATAGTATTTGCACAGTCACCACCATATCATTTACAGAGTGTAGTGCAGGGCAGGCCATTCTTCAAGCAGCTACACCTAATTCCCTTGCACCCTGCTTTGCAGCCACATTTGACAAGTTCAACTATAGCCCATGGGGCAGCAAAGGCAAGACATCTCACTGGAACATACACCTCTTTCTCCAATTTCCATCCATTTTCTTCAATTGGAGGAAGGGCCGGACAATTATCTGGGTATGATTTGTCCCGCATTGTGATGTAGTTTGCACGGATGATATGTGGAAGCAATGCAGCACGAGTTGGTGGAAGCATCTAGCCTTCCAAGGTCTTTGACCGGAACAACTCTCACCTGAGTGATGGTAGGGTTGTTGGACCTTTTGAACTGTAGATGCGACACACAAAAGTCTCCAATGCCATCACCTGTGTGGGAAGCTTGCCATCATTCATCTCATCAGGAATGGAAATACATCCTAATGCCTTGAAGCAGTCAATGGCAGGGTCATCTTCATCAAGCTTCAGGTATGCATTAACTCAATTGAGTGATGAATCTTCATTGCATTTGCTCTTGATCTCAATGCAATCTGTCCAGAGAGCTGGTAATGTTCTGTACGTTCGGAAGATCTGGAAGCTTTTGGGAAGCTCTCAAGATACTCGTCAATGAGATGAGCAAGGTGAGGTGTTGTCGTCATGATTTGATCAAAAGCAGCTTCATCTCTACTGAGTCCTACCATACCACCATGTCCCTTTAGTTTCTTTATTTCCTGCTCGAGGGCCTGATCCGTGCCGAGATGCGTGAAGGGTATCTCCGATTTTGCAACGCCGAAGTTACTGGACATCAATGCATTCCATGTTTCAGGCTCGTCCTCCTCCAGTGCATTCATTTGTGCAAGAAGGACAGGCATCAGTCGAGCGTAGTTGAGGAGATCATGTGCGAAGAAATAATTTATGAGTTCCTCCAAAGAAGCGAGCTAACTCTGCCAGTCAACTGAAGCTAGTCAAATGAAGCTTGTCCTTGAGAGTTATGCACTGGACACAAACTGGACCTTTTGGAAGGGTGGATAATATGGCATCAAACCGCATCATCATAATTGCTAGGCTTGTAGTGATGTGGTACTCGAGTCCTCGCTTGTAGGCTTTGCCACCAAAGATCCCACGAAGAGCTGCTGATGTGTATGCACCACTTTCAATGGCACATGTATCCAGGCCACTGCCATCGACCGTTTTACCAAGAGCATGCAAAGTGGCAAATGCAATGTGGAGAACTCCTGCTCTCAAGATCCAATTGGTGTTCCCAACTGACTGTTGAATCTTCAACGCATGTGAGTATAGGTCAAGGTCAAGCGTTATCAAAGTTTTCCTCTGTGGACCAACGACAGTGGCAGAGATTCCCTGGGTTAACTGAAGAACAGTGTAAAGAGTCCCATAGTCTGTGGGCGAGGTCTTGAATAATGGAGCACTCACCTCTACATTTGTGCGTGTTGGGCTCTCAGAAGACTGGAATAACAGCAGAGATTTGGTAGCAGCCCAAGTTGGCATCACATCTTTCTTTCCCAATTTCTCTGGTTGGTGTACGTGTTCTTTGACTGAGAGTATAGCGTCATCTGGAGCATTGTCATTAGGATACTCTTCCTGATTTGATTGAACATTAGAGCCCTAGGTTGTGGCCATCTCTATGTTTTCATCAGTTCCAAGGTAGTTTGCAAGTGCCCAGGTGTGAGTGAAATCTTTGGAAAGTATATTCTTCTGCTTTCCCATTCTGTAGACCTCAAATCTCAATGGGGTTGTTTTGATGATTGGGTCTTGCACCATGTTCACTTCAAAGGCCAGATGTGTCTGTGAAACAAGCTTTTCTGGTATTTTAAGTCGTCGGTTCATCAACTACCCATCTTCATCTTGCTGGAACATAACAATCACTGTTCCATGGAAGGTTCTTTGCACAGTCGGTGTGTCTATCACAAACCATGTGGTCAGACCCTTCTTGGCAAAGTCTGGAAGACAAAATCCACCAGCCTCCTTCATTCACTGGAGAACACACTGCTCAACTCGTTTCTCTAAGTCAATGATCTTCACGTAGTCACTTCCGACATAGACAGCTGAGAGGTTCTCGATGATATTCTTGTCATGCACTAGTGAACAGCCGGGGAAGACCGATCGAGAGAGGGGTTTGGACCGTTTGTCGGAATGCACTGTTGTTCTTCGGCTGGTGTTTTACCTGGCGATCAGTCCGAGTATTCTGAACTAGAAATTGGCTTGTGACGTCAACAGTTTTGTCCACCTCCTGGTGCCATATTCCAGACATTTTGATGACGTCACTACCAAAGAGCAGCTGGCTCAAGAAAAACTGTAGTAAAAATGGATTTTCAAAGTTATTGAAGTTTCCTGTGAAAGACCAACTGCGTTATTGCATCATCTCTTCTCGCAGAAGTTTGGCGACTGTCCTGAGGTGACCAACTTTTTCACCATCATCCAAAATTGAGTACCTGAGATCCTATATGATGAACCGAGAGTCAGCAAAAATACTTTCTGCTGCTTTTGAAGTGCCCACAATCACCTCAGTATGCTTAAATCTCCCAAAACTAAGAAATCGGATCATACATGATGAGGATACTTGCCGGTGTCCAACTGGAAGGCACATGAGTCAGTCAAACCCTAACTTGTCAACCGGAAGTGAAAACCTACACTTCCAGTTGCTTTGTAAGTGTCATAAATCAACTCAGCACACCTGAAAACCTACAAATCGACACTTCAAGTATGAAAATCGGTCAATAACTTCCGGATATAGGTGATGGTCAGTTGGGGGGGGGTCTCAAAACGGAAATGACCCCCACGAAGGGAGGAGGGGTCTGAAAATTTGGACCCCATCATTTTCTGTTAGCCTGAACCCTATTGAAGCCAGAACTCCAAAAAAAATCAATTTTAGCACAAAACTCCTACGGAAATACATATCATACCGCACTATATAGTGAAATAAATACAGGCAAAGGGAAAGGAAGAGTATAAATTGTGAAAGAAGAGAGTCAAGCCCTCGGGTTTATTATTTATATGGTACATGGATTCAGTGTCGAGTATCACGCCACTCCATACTCCCAATGAGAAACAATCATTCTTAGCTCTACCAATAGGGATCCAGAATTCCCGGTCCCCATGGTTACCAGTGATCTGCCCACCACCACCAAGCTGTGTGGCTCCCCTGGCTACCACCTGCCTTGAGCCTGAGTGTGGTGATGCTGACTAGCAGAGGAGGGAGGGGGTAGTGTGTAGGGCTCTGAGTGCCCCTTACACACAGTCCTCCCAGCACCACAATGTCTATTTACCTATCAATCAAGCACCACCGGCAACTACATGAACACATGTATGCACCTGGCCATGTACACCTGTTTCACAATAGAACATTTGATTCCCCCGCCAATGCTTTTATATCGGAATATCTTACAATTGGACTCATTCGGACACCACGTCTAGTTGGACCCATATTGAGACATACGCCTCACAATCAAACCCTTCCCTCTTTTATTGTAACTGAACTTGTCTCCTATTCACTTTCAGGCAACCAAAGACCTGGCAAAATGTCAGTCCGCCACATGATTTGTGGGCTGCGTGACAAATTACATGTGTGAGTAAATGGCAGAAGAGTGCGGTGGGTAGTTATCTTTTTAATAGGCTGGGGTGGGTGTTTTTTAAGGGAGCTGGGGTAGGGGGAGAGCTATGGGGACCCCGGCCCACCCCACTGTTCACGGTACACCCACCCTCCACCCACCTTCCGCCTTACCCAGAGTAAAGCACCCTATGATTTACTTCAATTATATTATAATTGCATCCCCTATCCACAAAAGAGTTTTTGGTGCTCACATGCAATGGCCAATGATAAATGACCGTTAGCAGTTATTATTTAAATATATGAAGAGTGCAAGCGCAAAAACCCTGTAAAAGCCAATCCAAAGAATGAATTAAAATAATAGATTTTTACCTGAAGTAATTCTAATTCGCACAAATCCCACTTTTCTTGTGATGAGATGGCTATGAAGCAATGAAAAAAAAATAGGTATGTAAAAAAAAAGAACCTTCTGAAGGTTTGGCTCTCATGTTTATGTCAAATTTCTAATTGGGGCTTACAGGGTTTTGCGCCTGAACTCTTGATATGTATATATGTGAAAAGATGCATATGTATACAGTAAAACCTCCCTCACTGCCCACCTCCACAGCTCGACCTCTCCCCTATGTCGATCGCTTTATTTCGGTCCCAAACGATCCCCCATGCAATACCATTGTATCATTGTTCTAACCCAACCACCTCCCTAAATCGACCACATAAAGTCGGTCCCATGGTCGGCCGATTTAGAGAGGTCTTACTGTATATATGTATATGTGTATCTAGACAATTGAGTCAAGTAAGTATAGTGCAGCGAATTCCTTGTTAACACGATATACTCTTCGTATATTTATCGGATTATGTAATTTCAACCCGAAATAAGTGCATATAGACTATCAAGGGCTACCCAACTGACGTGCATGTTTCCACATAAGCCACTGCATCATTGGAACATCTGAATCTAATAGCCCTGTCACATTACGACGCATCGCGCAAACATACGCCGACATAGGTGATTTTCGGCCGCTATGTCGGGATATGTCGGAATGCATTACACGTTCGTTATGCGTACATCGATGTATGTTGATGTACATCGATGTATGTCGATGTAGATCGATGTACGTTGATAAATGGCATCGCTCATTAGGGGATCGCGAAAGTTTTGTACATGCACAAAACTTTTGACTTAAGACAACGCATGACTGTTACGTCAGCCGTACGGTATGTATATGTTAGGCATACGTCAATGTATGTTAGATGTACATTAGACAAATGTTGTTCACTACATTGCACTATGTTGACCTATGTTAAATGCAGTGGAAACTGCAGTCCGCATACTGACAATGTATGGATAACGTATACCTAACATATGTATAACGTACGTTTTGCGTTTCTCCCCCGTGTCTTGATGTATGCAAATTATGAGGCATAGTTCTGGCGATCGAATAACGTATATAATGTTCTCCGGTATTCTGTGAACATACCGTGAGCATAATTCAAGCGTTTTTCGTGGCATGTTAGACATACGTTTGGTCATATGTTGGCCATATGCTATCTATACGGTATGGACACATCCAACTTTGCCACCCGCGCCAAAAAGTTTGATGCATCTCGACGTAGAAAAGTGATTTTAGCCGTTGGCCCTGAGCTTGCGCGATGCGTCGTAATGTGACAGGGCCATAACCAATGGATCTAGCAATCAATTTGCACTCACACTAGAGAAGCCATCCTGCGACTTACGTCTATATCATTATTATTAATGCAATCAGATGGAATGGCTGAATGGGTTGAGCATCTGCTTTCAATGCGGCAGGACATTGGATTCAAAACTGTAGAATTGAAATCCTGGGCATCGGACTCAAAGCAATGGCTTAAGAATGTATACTTGTTTCCACCTAGCCTTGCATTCAACATTACTACTACTACTAGTACTAGTACTAGTACTAGGGTATTGACGAGATGGTCGAACGAGTTAGAGCGTCCGTCTCCCGTGTTGGTAGACCATGGGATCATGGGTTCGAACCCCGGTCGAGTCAAACCAATGACATAAAAATTGATACTTGTCACTTCCTAGCCAGGTGCTCACCATTATTAGGATAGGGCAAGGACTGGTTGGCTCAGTGTCAGGATAATGTGAACACTGGTTGGCTCAGTGTCAGGATAACGTGACTGAGCAGGATATCAGGTCATGGTGCTGGTGGCCTGGTCTCCCAGTGGGGCAGCACTATAAAGTTGCCATGAGTGCGCACTGTCACAAGTCGGTACCCATCCTGATATGACCTTAGATGTTGCTAGGACGTAACACAACAGCAAACTACTAGGATAGATCAAAGGGCAGTGGAATGAGGAAGACCAATTGTTAGTAATTGAATTTTCCTGTGCACATTCAATGAATGTAATAACAAATATAAAAAATGTGCCAATAAGTATTGTGTTACCATTCTTCATCACTCACCACAGTCGCATTTACTAGTTTTTTTCAGTAAAGTTGCATAATCGATTGTTTAGAATTTCTGTCACATTTTGAGATGAATAGAGCAGTGTCCTTACTTTAGTTTGAAGGAAATTTGATATTAAATGAGTAACATTATATATATATATATATATAAATATATATATACATAATGGTGTGTGCCTATTTCCACTTCATATACATGTATATATATGAAGTAGAAATGGGCACACACCATTTCGACAAACACATCAAAGCTCTGACACCATAGCCTTCAGCAGTATTATATTCTATTATATAGTCTTATTATTCCCTCCAATGCAGGAACAAAGTGTAAAAGTATTCTAAATTCAATATGTATAATCCAATCTAGATAATTCTTTTGGTTTTCTAAAGTTGATGCTTTAATCGGACCATGCAGCTTTAACTAAAAATTACTTGAATAAATAACTACCTGCAAATATGGTCAGAACTTCAATGCTGATACCTATATTATTCTGATTTGTTTGTTGTTGTTTTACATCCTAGCAACATCTAAGGTCATATCAGGATGGGTACCAACTTGTGACAGAGCACACTCATGGCGAATTTCTAGTGCTGTCCTACTGGGAAACCAGGCCACCAGCACCATGACCTGGTATCCCACTCAGTCACATTATCCTGACACTGAGCACACCAGTCCTTGCCCTCTCCTAATAATGCCGAGCGCTTGGCTAGGAAGCGACAAGTATCAATTTGTAAGTCATTGGTTTGACTCGACCAGGGTCGGAACCGCCGACCTCACGATCTACCAGCAAGTATTATTCTGAAGAATAGGTGAAGAGTTCAGGTGCAAAAAACCCTCTAAACGCCAACCCAAAAATTGCTTCATAATCATTTCCTCACAAGAAAAGTGTAATTAGTGAGAATTAAAATTATCCTCAGGAAAAACAATCTTTTATTTTAATTCAATTTTTGGATTGACGTTTAGCGCCTGACCTCTTCAAATATATTTGCCAAGAAAAAAAAGAGATGAAATCACCCCATTCCACCCCACCCACCCCCACCCCTATGGATCTACCCCAGCAATGTCCCTCCTCCACCCCCCCCCCCGACACACCCACATTCCCCCTCCACACACACCCACCCACATACTCACACTGCCGCCGTTATTTCCATAGGAAGACTGTGTTCACTGCAATCAAAGTTTTCGAGATAATTCCCAACAAGAGGGTGAATGGGGATTTGCGGATGGGCGCGAGGATGAAGCCGAACAAAGAGTGCGATTTGTGTGGGGGTGTGGTGGGGGTGGGGGTGAGGAGGTAAGGAGGGTGGGTGGGTTGATTGTAGAGAAGGGGGAGGGGCTGGTGCGACTGGTATTGTACCTCCAACCAGGTGCAGGGATTATGACAGGGTTAGAGGGGTGGCAGCGAGATAGAGCTCAGTTGTGTGTGGGGGGTGGGGTGGGACTGGGGGTGGGTGGGTAGAGTATTGTGGAGGTGCGGTGAGGGGGGTGGGGCGTGGGGCGTTGGGGTGAGTAACAGGCTCATCAGGGGGTCATCAGGAATTGTCCTGACCACCAAAATAAAACATAGGGTTCGGTCAGAGGTCAGGACCTTCCTGCTCCCGCCACCAACACAATGAACCCCACCTGCAACCCCCCCCCCCCACCCACACCCACACCCATACCGCATCCACTACCCCCCTCCCCCCCCCCCCCGCCCCCCACATGCACACATCCATCGTCAGTCCCAACTCTGTGCGTTTCAAGTCGTGTTGCTAAGAAATCTACGAACAGTAGCATATTGCTCTTTAACAAGTTTAAGCCAAACCACCGGACGCGATAGCCAAATTGGGGTAGCGCAGGCATCCCATGCCGGAGGTCGGGAGTTTGATTCTCCTTCGAGTCAAACCAGTGACTCACAAAATTGATACTTGTCGCTTCCTACCTTGGTGCTTCGCATTAATAGGATAAGGCAACGACTGTTTGGCTCAGTGTCAGGATAATGTGACTGAGTGGGATATCAGGTCATGGTGCTGGTGGCCTGGTCTACCAGTGGGGCAATACTATGAAGTTGCCATGGGTGCACACTGTCACATGTCGGTACCCATCCTAATATGACCATAGATATTGGTAGGACGTAAATCAACAACCAACCAACTTTCAGACCACATAATAGACCATTTTCGTGGGGCATGCGCACTCAGCTGAAACTAGGGTTGCGGGTCATCTGTGGAAGTGAGCACTAAATTCGCACATATTAATTATTTAATGCAATGACAATGACTCCTGACAGGGATAGCTTTCTCTTTAAATGAATATAATAAGGAAGTGACCAACAGTGTGTGATATTATCCTGACTTCTTAATCATAGATATTAACACAAGTCATGTAGCAACTAGTACCTAAGTTCAGACACTTGCTATCCGGACCACACTTCATCCACACCTCTCTCTATCTCCTCTGTGCTGGCCTTGCTCCTCCTTGATAATGTCTGAAAAGACTTCCAGGAGGGGGACCCCGACAGCATTTTACGTTCTACTCTTACTCTGTCTGTGTCTTTGGCTCGCTGGCTGGTCACCATAGAGCAAATAGACACAGTACTTTGCCTCAACTCTCCTCATTTCTCTTTCCTATACTCTCCCCTTTTTTTCTTCTCCCAGGCTTACTTCTCCCCCTGATCAAGGGAGTTGCTTGCTTGGGTGGGGCCCTTTACCTTATACGAGCGCTCTGCTACCGCCCGACCGGATTGATTCGAGGCCGCCCCAACACTTCCCCATTTTGAATGTTGGGAGTGTCAGGATAATGTGACTGAGTTTCTACAACCGTGGATGGCTGAATGAGTTAGAGCGTCCGTCTCCCGTGCTGGTAGATCGTGGGGTCGTGGGTTCGAGTCCCAGTCGAGTCAAACCTATGACTTTAAAATTGATACTTGTCGCTTCCTAGCCAGGCGCTCGGCATTATTAGGATAGGGCAAGGACTGGTGTGCTCAGTGTCAGGATAATGTGACTGAGTGGGATACCAGGTCATGGTGCCGGAGGCCTGGTTTCCCAGTGGGACAGCACTATAAAGTCACCATGAGTGCGCACTGTCACAAGTCGGTACCCGTCCTGATATGACCTTAGATGTTGCTAGGACATAAAAACAACAACAAACATACAATCTACAACCGTCCCTCCTGAAGATCTTCAACCATTGGACCGATTTATTGGAGCCTTTCTATATTGCTGCAGTTCTGTAGCCGGTACCTGTAGTGAGGTTACGAACCACCCCAAAAGCAAAAGTACCTAAGTTAGTAACTCTAAATATAGATGTATCAAGGTTTAGATCTATCTAGAGTTAAATGCGGAGAATGTAAATGTTATCAACCAGAACTTGCATACACTGACGACTAGAACGTATGCAATCCTAGTAGCTAATTATGAATATAAATGTGTCAAGTTCTAGAATCATCTTCAGGATGCATGGAATGTAAATGTTATCAACCAGAACTTGTAATGTTGCATACACTGACACCTGGACTGTACCCAATACTAGCTAATTGTCCATGATGTGCGCAACATGGGTAATTGAGAGCGAGACTGTATATCCGCAGTAGATTTTAAGGCGACTACTGGCGCCATCTACATTGTCCTTTTGAACTAATAAATGGCTGCTGATCAATGCGCCACCTACTGTAAATTCCCGGCAACGACTATGACGCAGTTAGCGAATCTAGACACTTCGACCAGAACTTTCAACTGATCGGAGGTGCTTCCTTAGCACAGATTTGCCGGCCCACCCACCCAACCAATAACATAGATCGATAGGGTTAAGTGCCTGAAATCCTCCAACACTAAACAAAATAGCATCACAAACCTAACTGTAACAAGCTAAACTAGAAAGAATAAATGCCACTTCATATGATTACTGTCTTGCATTATTCAATTATAAATATCAATGTGTAAAATTCTAGAAAACCCACCTCCAACCCCAAACCCAATAGCAAACCCCCCGTCTGCCCCCCCCCCCCCCCCCCCCCCCCCGCATCCTCCCCTAATCATCACCAGCCACGTGGTTACCGAATGAGTTCGCGTTTTTTGTTTTTTTGGGTGCAAATATAGTTTATTCTTTGAACAAAGTCTTTTGTCAGCGCCCCATGGCACTGGTCTTCCAGCCATGTGACAATACAGTTATTTACAATATATGTATATGTAGTCTGATATTGTCATCAGCAGCTAGCTCAAGTCAGCTGACATAACAATATCAATCATTCCAAGACTTACATATGGAATAGTTTGACAATTCACATATAAAAATAGTAGTTATATGTTGTAGTCATACATACTTAGATACATACATGTGTATTGATTATACCTTTACATTATGGAGTGGTTAGGTGCATAGTTTCCCTTCATAAATCATAGGTTTGTATGCCTACTGTGTTGTGAATTGCATAATTATCATGTTTTTAGAGATAACATTTTCATGGGAAGTGTTAGTAGAATGGCTTGTTTATTCTGTTAGATAGAGTGTGGTTAGCTTGTAGGGCTATGTTTAAAAGGTTAACACCTTGGGTGTGTGTTTGACTGAAGTAGTTTGAGTAAGTAGGTTGTTAGTAATGATGGGATAAACTATGCTTGGAGGATTGTACATTTCAATCATTTAGTGGTCTAGTACAGTCTTTATTAAAGTCTATGTTTATAGCAATACTACCAGACTGATATACATTTTCTGAATTTGCTGGGCAAATAATTTGTTAGGTGGATAACTGGGTTTGTTGTCAGCAGGTACAGGAGCGTGTGGGGTGGCGGGGGGGGGGGGGCGGTTTGCCTCCCATTTTGGTCGCTTGTGGGATTCGAATCCTGGTCAAGTCAAGCCAATGACTAATAATTTGATGCTTGTCGCTACCTGGCCTGGCAATCGGCATCACTAGGATAACACAAGGAGCCGTGGGATGAGGAAGACCAATTGCCTGAAAATCTAATTTCCCTCACTGAATCAACTAATGCATACACAGAAAAACACCACAAAGACCACCCGCCTCTGCACCGCACCCCTCCCAACCTATCCCCCCCAAGTACCACCCACTCACCCAAAAAATAATGAACACAGAAAAATACCCCGGCTCCCCAAAGAAAAATAACAACAAAAAACCGGGCCAAGTGCAAGTGGGTCGGTTGTTGGAGTTTTACGTCCTGGCAACATTTAAGGTCATATCAGTACGGCGAAATGCAAGTACTGCACACACCAAATTGGTCGCCACCGCGCCGGTACCGCACGCGCACGCGCAGAGGGTGGTATTGGGATGGGAGGTGAGTGTGTGTGTGTGTGTGTGTGGGTGAGGGAGGGAGGGAGGAGACGTGTAGGGGTGGGGGGTGGGAGTTAGGTATGGTGGGAAGGAGGAGGGGGTAGGGATTGAAGGGTGCGAGAGCGCGACTTCACGGCGTGATTACGCACAAATACCCCGCCAGGGGGCCAAAGGGCGACGCGCCCCAGAGCGAGGCTGTGTCGCCACGTGGTCATCTGGTCACGTGTGTGGGGCGGGGACGCAGGCCGTGGGCTGGCAACCAACTGTGGCCGCTCGGCGATTGTATCTGTGTGAGTAAAGCCGTGTGGGGGTGGGGGTGGGGGTGGATGTGGGGGTTTTGGAGGGGGTTTGGGAGTGGAAGCGGGAGTGGGAGTGGGAGTGGGAGTGGGGTGTGGGTGGGAGTGTAGGCTGAGAGTGTGGGGGTGGGGCCTAGGGGTGGGATGGGGGTGAGATGAGGGTGGGGTTGGGTGGAGGTGTGGATGTGGGTGGTGGTGGGGTGGGGTGGGGGTGTCCTGTAGGGGAAAAGTGTGTGTTGGGTGGGGGGCAACTTTAGTTTTAGCAAAATAATATTTTACTCCATCCCACCCCTACAAAGGCAGTGGAGAAACCTCATATTTAAAATTGCATAGTCCGATGGTTGTGAGATTCTGTTATTTGCTGAGATAAATTATTGTTATCATCTAATTTACTTTAGTTTGAAGTAATTTTTATTTTAAATGGTGAACTTTTGAGACATTTGAAGTGCAAACAAGCAACATTATTTTTTGCAAGCATGCCAACATTCTGACACCATAGGTTCCAACATTCTGACACCATAGGTTTTAGCAGTAACTGGTTCTATTAAATTGACTTAATAATAATAATATTAATATACCCTTCGATGTGGCAATAACTGAATAATAAGTGCACTAGTATCTACCTGTAGCTAGACATGTCTAATCAAATTGAGATAATTGATTTAGCTTTGAAATGTTTATACGTTATCGCTTTAAGACGTGCACCATTATCTAAGTTAGACATGTATAATCAAATTTAGATAATGGATTTAGTTTTGAAATGTTGATGTTCCATCACTTTAATAATAACAAAGA
This sequence comes from Branchipolynoe longqiensis, assembly GCA_030323885.1. NCBI lineage: Eukaryota > Metazoa > Annelida > Polychaeta > Phyllodocida > Polynoidae > Branchipolynoe > Branchipolynoe longqiensis. The sequence continues at coordinate 23,482,993 of CM059189.1, read as the reverse complement.
CAATTAATAATAATAAAACTAAGACCAAGTAACGGTATTAGTATCTACCTGAATTGGAAATCCTAAACCAACAACTAAAACCCTTTTATGTAAATGTAAAATGATTTAACATACCTCATACTCATTAATTATTCCATTTGTGTAAACTTTAATTTCAGAATCTACTTCACATTTCAAGACACTATATAAACCATCTTAAAAAGAATTATTGTGTAAATACCAAGATACCTGTAAGTTGTAACACTTAAAGTTGCATAGTCTGATGGTTTTGATTTTCTGTATTTTTTCTGAGATAAATATATTAGATCAATCACTAGTATCTAGTTTACATTAGTTCAAAGTTACTTTTATTTTAAATGGTAAACTTTTGAGATATTTTGAGTGCAAATATGGAATATTAGTTTTGGCACGCTTGCCAAAAGTCTGACACCGTAGACTTCTGCAGTAACAGGTTCTGTTAATTTGCCTCAGTATTGCCTTTTACGCAGAAACAAATGCTTAATAAGTGCATCAGTATCTAAGTTAGATATGTAAAATCAATTCTAGATAATTGGGTTGGTTTTGAAAATGTGATATTTCATTGGACTATGCAACTTTAAGTTACAGGTGGAAGACGAGTGCTATGGCACTGACAAAAAGATTTATATGAATAAAATTCATTTACCAAATAAAACAAAAGGTTTCCAGTAGCGACAACCAGAATCAGCTAGACACACCCCGTACAGGTGAGCAACAGCAGGTTGCATTCCTATCCATACCGGTGAACTGTTAGCCCTGCATCTGTCACAGACAGACAGACAGACAGAGACAGACAAGCAGACAGACAGAAAGGGCACGCCGTCCACCAGGATCGCTTTGACAGTTCCCATTGTGGCGGGGCTTCTGTGTCTGGCTATGGGAGTCATTCAGCTGTCTCTGGCCACATCATAGATGTGTCTGTATGTGTCACTGTGTGTGTCTGTGTGGGTGGGTGGGTGAGTGGGTGCGGAGGGGGCATCTATAGGGGTATCCGTGGACATTATCGTGGGTAAGTTCAAAAGGCTGCGGCCGACCAAAAGAAGCTATAGAAATATATTGAAACACATGAGTTTGTGTAGCGGTGGCTAGTTAAGAATGGATAGTGTCCTCTGGGTGTGTGAGGGTATGGGTTGGGTGGGTGGGGGCGGGCGGCTGTGGGGGTCATTTGTGTTTTGTCTGGGAGGGAGTGGAGTACGGGTATTTCTGGGTAGGTTTGTTTGTTGTTGTTTTATGTCCTAGCAACATCTAAGGTCATATGAGGGTGGGTACCAACTTGTGACAGTGCGCACTCATTGCAACTTTATAGTGCTGCCCCACTGGAAGACAAGGCCACCAGCACCATGACCTGATATCCTACTCAGTCACATTGTCCTGACAGTGAGCCAACCAGCCCTTGTCCTATCCTAATAATGCCGAGCGCCAGGCTAGGAAGGAGACAAGTATCAATTTGTAAGTCATTGGATTGACTCGGAATGAGGATGTTGCTGTCGGCATCGGTTAATATAGCTCATATATTTGGGGATATTGAGTATTGGCGTGGGTGATTCCAGGCAGCGGTATCACTATCTGCAGCGCAGGCATGTGACTGGAGACGGGATCATTAACTTACACTAAGTTACAGGTTAAAGTTGCATAATCCGATAGTTTTGAGCTTCTGTCATTTTTCTGAGATAAATATATTAAATTGATTGTTATTATCTACCTTACTTTAATTTGAAGACATTCTAATTTTAAATGACAAAGTTTTGCGATATTTGAAGTGCAAACATGTAAAATTAGTTTTGGCAATGGCAGCAAAACTCTGACACCATAGGTTTTAGCAGTAGCAGGTTCTGTTAAATTGCCTAAGTATGCCCTTCTATGTAGCAACACATGTTTAATAAGTGCACATGTATCTAAGTTAGATAAATAATTGCTTTGGTTTTGAAATGTTATTGCTTCATCATACTATGCAGTTTTAACTTACAGGTCCTCTTCTGGCTGATCTAGGCCCTATTAGGCCTCTAATTATGGTTTAAAAAAAGGCCTATTCTTTTGAACACATGTAGAGGTCGACGGAGCCCTGAAGTCAGAAATTGTGGTGTCCTCTCCAATGTCGATCCAACCTTCTCTTAAATGTGTCTACTGTTGATGCCTCAACCACTTGGTCTGGAACACTGTTCAATGCATTTGTCACTCGAAAGAAAAATGAGTGTTTCCTGACCTCAAGGGTGGGCCTCTCCTTACACAATGTACAATTGAGGATTTGTGTGTGAAATAGGCATCACACTACTCCTGCATCGTGGTTGGATAGAAGCAGTTCCTTCTACTGATACTAGTAATAGTACTATCAAGTGTGCATGTTGCGAATGTAAATAAACCAAAAAGCACAAATCTATTCACTGCTATGATCTAATTATGTTATTTAAAACCATGAATATTCACAGGGTGGTTGAACTAATATTTATTTAACAGCATAACTTACGATAGGTTCTATTAAATTGCCTCAGTATTCCCTTCTATATGCTGGCAAATGTTTGATAGGTGCACCAGTGTCTGAGTTAGGTACATGAAATCAAATTTAGATCTCTGTTTTTGTCATGAAAATGTTATGTTTTCACCGGACTATGCACCTTTAAAGTTTGGTGATGCCATCTATACATGCAGTTGCAAACTATTCTTCCTTTGATTTTTCCTTTTGTGCGCATGGAACTATTTCCATTTTAACCACAAAGGAGCATCTGGTGGAGCAGATACGTCTTACCTCTTCAATCCCAGTCCGAAGGACCGAATCACATGACTACCATTTGGGAAGTGACTTACCAATATATGAGGTGCAACCCTGGTTTTGCAACAACCCCAAAACATTATTCCCAGTCCAGGTCCTTCTCCTACTAGGAGTCATATTACCGGTAGGAATCCTAGTACCACTAGGAGTCCTAGTACCACTAGGAGTCCTAGTACCCCTAGATGTGCTGGCCAAATTGGCAGAGCATAGGCTTCCCATTCAAATCCCAGCCGAGTCAAACCATTGACTGATCAAATTGATATGTGTCGCTAGCTAGCCTGGCGATCGGCGTTAATATGATAGAATAAGAACTGGTTAGCACAGTATCAGGATAATGTGACTCTGTGGGATATCATATCATGGTGTCAGCAGGCTGGTCTCCCGGTGGGGCAGCACTATAAAGTCACCATGAGCACACACTGTCAAGAATCAGTACCCATCCTGATATGACCTTAGATGTTGCTAGGAGGCAAACAACAACTAATAAACAACAGCTCGACTAGTCCAACTGTGTTTTGAAGGCAATGGTCCTTGGCGAACCCTTGCACCTCGCCTCTCATTATGATGTACTGGTAGTGTGGCTATTTCCCTAAGTAATGAGGTCACCAAATAATGATACCCTAGGAACGAGATTGTTCCTTATCTGGAACTGACCAGCTCTAGGGGTAGTCATACTTTGAAGTCACCCCCTCTCTGTGCCTTATCTCAAATCGGAACCGAGGCTGGAGAACCTTTACCTGAATTGGAGGTGGCAATTATCATTAGCACCCCTTATCTGATTAGCCTGGTGTCTCGGTGGGACCTCCCCCCCCCCCTACCTACCTTCTCCTCCCCCTCCCCCACACACACTCATTCCCAGACCCTGATGGAATATTGTCACGGAAGGTAGAGGGGTGGTTTATGTTTGCCAACTTCTTATACTGATAATAGATCTGGGTGAAGGTTCTCACGGCCAGGACTGGTGCAAAGGTTTCTCATGGTGTTGTGTGTTCATAAATGTGTATAAAAAGGTAAACAAATATATTGCACATCGACATTTTAATATCACTATTCATAATATTGCTGTCATTATTTTCTTCTTTCATCCAGAAATATTGTGTTCCTGTACAACACATATGTACACAGCACATGCTAAATTGAATAAAAGTTGCAGCGTCCGATGGTTTTGGGTTCCTTCCCATTTTCTCAGATAAATATATTAGGTTGATCGTCATAATCTACGTTATTTTGGATTGAAGTAACTTTTATTTTAAATGGCTAACTTTGAATAGATATATTTGATCTCAAAACATGCCAAAACCATGTTTGTGTGCACATCAAGATGTTGACAACATAGGCTTCAGCAGTTCAGTACAACCCCGTTAAACCAAGCTCGGTTAAACCAAACGATCGGTTAATCCAAACTTTTGTGGCGGCCCGGCAAAATACTACCATTTATCATATTAAAAAAGTTGGTTAAACCAAAGTCAGTTAATAGAAATTATCGGTTAATCCAAACAAAAGTGTTAGGCCCCAAGCCACTTCCAGTATGGTTAAACCAAACTTTCATGTGGGTATAAGGTCATCTGAGACTTTTTTATATGATAAATGATAGTATTTTGCCAGGGTCGCCAACAAAAGTTTGGATTACCTGATCATTTGGTTTAACTGAGCTTGGTTTAAAGGGGTTATACCATATATACATAAGAAACAACAATCAAAGTGTCCACATACATTATATATTACATTCATAATGCACCCACATTTTTGCCAAAACCAAATCAAAGTCGAAGCCAAAGCTCAGTTAAACCAATGATCAGTTAATCCAAACAAATTTCTAGGGTCCCTTCAAATTTGGTTTAATGGGGTTATACTGTAAGAGGTTATTTGGCCTAGTGTTCTCATCTATGCAGCAACAAATTGTTACTAGGTGCACCATTATATAAGTAAAATAAGTAGGATCAAATCTAAATAATATCTTCATCTTGAAGATTTGACGCTTTCATTGGACTAAGCAGCTTTACCTTGTCTGTGTAAAATCTACACTTTTTTGTTTTGTTTTAGTTTTTGATACATTAGTTGATTAAGCAAGGGAAATTTCAATCGCGAAAGATTGGTCTTCCTCATTCCACAGCTCCTTGCCCTATCCTACAAATGCCGACGTATACATTTTTAAGTCATTGGTTTGGCTGGGCCAGGGTTCGAACCCACGATCCCATGATCTACCAACACGGGAGATGGATGCTCTAAGTCTAAGTCATTCAGCCATCCCGTCTTGTTTTCATTTGTTAATTAAAGCTGCATAGTCTGATGAAAGCATCACTTTTTCCAAACCAAATCACTTACATAGATTTACGTCTACAAAACCAGCTTAGGTACTAGTGCACTCATTAAGCATTCGTTGTCACGTCGAATGGAATACCAAGTAAATCTAGCAACAGGCTATATCATTCAGAGATCCAATTTGCAGGCCAAATTTAATTGTGCATATCTTAACTTCAAATATCTCAAAAGTTAGCTACTCAAAATAAATGTTAGTTAAACCAAAGTAAGGGATTATATCAATAAAACTAATATATTTATCTTTTTTTAGAAAGGGTGGACACTCAAAACCCTATTGTCAGGGTGATTAAGTTAGGAAATATTGTGCCTAGAGCAGGTTTCTGAATCAAGACTTCTTGCCATTCTGGGGCTAATGTGCTAACCATTACACTATCTAGGCTACCTGATGCAATCACCCTATCGACCAGACGAGGTGGCCGAATGAGTTTGTGGGTTCGAATCCTGGTCGAGTCAAACCAATGACTTAAAAATTGATACTGGTCGCTTCCTAGCCAGGCGCTTGGCATTATTAGAATAGGGCAAGGACTGGTTGGGTCAGTGTCAGGATAATGTGACTGAGTGGGATATCAGGTCATGGTGCTGGTGGCTTGGTTTCCCAGGGGGCAGCACTATAAAGTCGCCATGAGTGCGCAATGTCACAAGTGGGTACCCATCCTGATTTGACCTTAGATGTTGCTAGGATGTAAAACAACAACAAACAAACCTTACGTCCCAAAGTAATTTCCACGACCAGTACTACATTCAATCATCCTTGTGTGTATACATAATATGAAGTTCGCTCCTTGGGGAAGCCATATGGTTATCTTCCTGCATGTATGTGGGTAAATAACACTAAAAACTCCAATATTCATTGAATGGTTGGTTGTTGGAGGTTTACATCCTGGCAACATCTAAGGTCATATCAGGAGGTGTATCAACTTGTGACAGTGCGCACACATGGCAACTTCATAGTCTTGGCCCACTGGGAAATCAGGCCACTGGCGCCATGACTCAATATCCCCCTCAGTCACATTATCCTGACCCTGAGCTAACCAATCCTTTACCTATCATATTCATACCGAGATCCAGGCTAGGACGTGACAAGTATGAATTTGATAAGTCATCGTACCGGGAACCGAACTTCCGACCTTCCGCATCCGAAGTCCGCGCTCTACCGATTTGGCCACCGCGCCCCGTAATATTTATTGAATAAATGTGTTTGCTCAGCATAGAATCACTGGATTTCCGTGCGTGTGGCATTATTAGGATAGGCAAGGACTGGTTAGCTCAGTGTCAGGATAATGTGACTGAGTGGGATATCAGGTCATGGTGCTGGGGGCCTGGTCTCCCAGTGGGGCAGCACTATAAATTCGCCATGAGTGCGCACTGTCAGAAGTCGGTATCAGTCCTGATATGACCTTAGATGTTGCTAGGATGTAAAGCAACAACAAACAAACAAACAAAACCGAGCATGTAAATATGTGAAAGCACAGAACATTCTAAATGAGAACAATTATCTAAATTTTGTTTGACATATTCATCATAGATATGCGTCAATTTGTTATACAATTATTATTGTATTAAAGGAAACACTAAGTACATTTAAAGCTGCATAGTCCGAGAAAGGCATCACATTTTCAAAACCAAAACAGTTATCTAGATTTGATCCTACATATCTAACTTAGATACTGATGCGCTTATTAAGCACTTGTTGCCACATAGAAGGGAATGGTGAGTTAATTAATATAATCTGTTACTGCTGAAGTCTATGGTGTCAGAGTTATGGCATGCTTGCCAAAATTACTTTTACATGTTTGAACTTCAAATATCTCCAAAGTTAGCCATTTAATCCAAAAGTTACTTGAAACTAAACTAAGATAGATTATAACCATCAACCTAATATATTTATCTCAGAAAATGACAGAAACTAAAAACCCTCGGACTATGCAACCTTAATAGAACCTTTTACTGCTGAAGACAGAATCGTGACACCCATTACTAAAATTAATGTTGCATGTGTTTGCTTCAATCATCTCCAAATTAACCATGTATAATCAAAGTTGCATCAAGCTGACATTATGATCAATATAAGATATACATTTCAAATACTCCAAGAAACTCAAAGGCATCGGATTATGCAACCTCAATGATATTTTGCACAAATATAAGCTAAAAATAGCTAATATGAAAACCTTTCACAGCATTTTTATATTCTACTGAATGGAAAGCTGGGTGGTTTTCTTTTACCAATCAGCGTAGAAATGCTCAAGCAACCTACATAGCACGTTCCTTATTGTGTTAATTGACCTAATTATGAATCTCCATAAACCACTTGGATAAAAAACACACATAATAAAAGGCCTTCTTTTACTACCCGAGCTGCCTTAATGCCAACCAAATGACGCCTGTTATGAGGATCATTTTGACGCCTCCACACAACGCTCGTGCGGCCATAAAGTTGCCCTAATTTTGGGATAGCGTGTCACACATCTTCCTACTTCCGGTCACCAGTTGGGGAGGGGGCCCACTTCCGGTGCTGAAGGTCACGTGATCGATCTCGGTCCGAGTCAAATGAACGGCTTACAAAATTGATACTCGCCGCGTACTAGGCAATATTAGGATGTATGTGTGTTGAGGTATTACATCCTAGCAACATCTAAGGTCACCGACTCGTGACACTGACAGTGTGCACTCATGGTGACTTCACAATGCTGCCCCAACTGAGGAAATCAGGCCACCGACACCATGACCAGATATCCCGCTCAGTACCATTATCCTGATACTGAACTAACCAGTCCTTGTCCTATCCTAGTAACGCCGAGGTCCTAGCTAGGGAGTGACACATCAATTTTGTAGCTCATTAGTTTGACTCTGCCGGGATTCGAACTCCAGACTTTCTGCACTGGGAGCCAGCGCTCTTACTGATTCGGCCACCACATCTGGTACTCATTACCAGGATAAGGCAAGGATTGCATGATTTGATCAGGATCAGGATAAAGACAGTGCCAGTCTATAGGCAGTAACACATATAGGTAAGTCATTCGTTTGACTCGGCGCGGGTTCAGCCCCCACGACCTGTCATGCTGCACCGTGTCAGTGCGGCAGCACTATAAAGTCACAACCACTGCACCCTGCCACAAATTGGTACCAGCCCTCACATGATCTTAGATATTGCTACACATGTGAAATCCGCAATAAACCATTCTAACCCAAGCTTCAGTGACTTCCGGTTTGTCCCGGTTTGGGCGCGGCCATGGCCCTGAGGTCAAACACGAGCCCGCTCAACAATGCGCGTGATCGGAGAAGGAGACGGGACCAAAGAACGCTCAAATCAGCAGCCAATCACAAACACTCAACAGGGCTATCATGGAGGCGTTTGTGTGTGTGTGTGGGGGGGGGGGGGGGGGGGGGGGGGGGGGGGGGGGGGGGGGGGGGGGGGGGGGGGGGGGGGGGGGGGGGGGGGGGGGGATGAGGTAGCGGGGGCCGGGGGCCGTGGTACGGGGGTCCTGGACCTGGGGCCGTGGGCCGCAGGCCGCGAGCCGTGGGCCGCGGGCCGTGGGCCGGGAGCCGTGGGCAGGGGAACGTGGGCCGTTGACCTTGGGCCGTGGGCCTTGGGCCGTGGGCCTTGGACCTTGGGCCGAGGGCCTTGGGGCCCTTGGGCCTTGGGGCCCTTGGGCCTTGGGGCCCTTGGGCCTTGGGCCTTGGGCCTTGGGCCTTGGGCCTTGGGCCTTGGGCCTTGGGCCTTGGGCCTTGGGCCTTGGGCCTTGGGCCGGGGGCTGAGCGCTGGGGGACTTGGGCCGGGGGCCTTGGGCTGGGGGCCTAGGGCGGGGGGCCTTGGGCCGGGTCCTAGGGCGTTGGCCCTTGGGCGTTGGGCCTTGGGCCTCGGGCCTAGGGACTTGGGTCCAGGTCTGGGGGTCGGGGGCCGGGGGCCGCGTCTGGGGCCCGGGGCCCAGGGTCCAGGGTCCGTGGGCCGGGGCCCGTGGTCCGGTGGGCCGTGGTCCGGGGGTCGGGGCCCGGGGCCGGGGACCTGGGGCCGGGGACCTGGGGCCGGGGGATCGGGGGACCGGGGTACAGGGGCTTGGGGGGCCGGGGTACCGGGGGGCGGGGGGCCGGGGGGGGCTGGGGGACCGGGGGGCCGGGGGCCGGGGGCCGGGGGCCGGAGGGCAGGGGGTCGGTGGTCGAGGGGCCGGGGGGGTGGGTGCCAGGGGCGGGAGTCCGGGGGACCCTAGCAGGGCCTGGAATACAAGGACGGGAGGGAGGGCAAAGACCTCCGAAACGACCAAGTTGCGTGACACACCAGGTTGAAGTGACCTTCAGAACTGACTGTATGACGGCGACCGACCGTTGGTTCTCACGCACTGCCCCCACTGTGACAGCTCAGGGTCACTCGCACAGATATAGATATTATTATGGCCGGGCGAGTATCTGTTTGAGAACAATAGGAGACGGGGGGAGGAGGGGGGCAGTAAACATGGCCACCGTTCAAAGGGTCAAGCCCCACGAGTAGGAGTGTGTGGGGAGAGGGGGAGTGGGTGTGGGGGAGAGGAGGAGGGCGAGGGGCCATGTAATTGGAATGATGAGGGGACAGGGAAGCGGTCGATGGGGGAGGACATAGAGAGATGGGGAGAGGGGAGGGAGACGGAATGAGAGGGAGGAGGGGAAGGTTAGGGGAGGGGAAGGGGAAGGGATGCATGAGGGGGGATGGAGAGGTGTGACAGGAGTGAATGGAGGGGGGAGAGGAGGGAGAGAAGTGAGTGGGGGAGAGGGGGAGAGGGGAAGAGGGGGGAGGAAGTGGAGGGAGAGGGGGGAGAGGAGGGAGAGGAGGGAGAGGAGGGAGAGGATGGAGAGGAGGGAGAGGAGGAAGTGGAGGGAGGAGTGGAGAGAGTGGTAATGGGCATGAGGGGGTCGGTCATGCGGAGAGGAAGTGTGAGTGGAAAAGGATGGAAGAGGAAGAGGAGCAGGAGGGAAGGGTAGCATGGATGGGGCAGGAAATGAGAATGGAGGAGGAAGGACTGGAGGGGTGAGGTAAGGGGGGGGGGGCTGAGAGGGAGAAAGAGATGAACGTGGAGGAGAGAAGGCAAGGGACTGGGATATGGAAATGGAGGGGTCATCACCCACACTCACATCCCACGCCCACCGCAAACTGTTCGCCCTTTTGTGTGTTGGCGATGTTATGACAACTCCCTCTATTATCGCCTAGCCGGGTGGCCATCTTGGCTGGCTTTAACTGTTTGGGGTTTGGTGGGGGCTCGGTGGGGTTTGGTGGGTTGTTGGGTTGAGGGGGAGTGTTGTGTTGGTGGTGGGTGCGTGGTCTGTTCGCGCAAACCAAACATGAGTGCGCTATTTGCTATTGTTCCGTCGACGGCGCAGAATCAATGTTGTCACGGCCCGCGTAACTGCTCTTCCCACAATGCACCAGCTGCGCAAATGGCTGCCTGCGGGGATAGGGACAATCTTAAAGCGCATGCGCTAAGCTCTTAAAGTTGCATAGTCCGATGGTTTTGAATTTCTTTTAATTTTTATCTGGGAGGAATATATTGATTTGATTGTCATAACCTACATTATCTTAGTTTGAAGTAACTTATATTTAGGTCGTATACGCTAGGTGGGTGCGGGGGAAACGATCGTATACGCTAGGTGTGTACCGGGCATTAGATTGTGAAATTAGGCTCTCATTTCATTAACCCGCTTTTTCAACCGTTTTTATATAAGGCTGGTATTCACCCGTGTACTGCGAGTACCGGGTGAATCCTTTATCTAGATAGTCATCAGCAGTAATTGTTTCTATTAAATTGACATAGTACGCCCTTTCTATGTAGCAACACATACTTAATAAGTACACTCGATTCGAAGTTCGATATGTACGTTCAAATCTAATTAAGCGTTTTGCTTGAGAAAAATGTGATGCTTTTATCAGACTATGCACCTTTAATGTGCACTGGCCTCAATACTGGAGACACAAGAAAAGCCTGCAGCTATAGGATTGGTTTGTGGAATGGGGTGGTCGTGGTGGTGGTGGGGGGGGGGGGTGAGTGTTGATCGGGAGGAGGGTTGATGGGGGAAGGAGGCTGATGGGGAGATTATTGTATTTGTTGGATTTCCTAATTGAAAACCTATTATGACGTTGTGACGTCACCCAATTCTTGGTTGGATTGGTTTGTGATGGCTGGCGAATGGGGCATGGGGGGGGGGGGGGTTGTTGATAGGAGGAGGCTGTTCAGGAGTGATTATTGCATTTGTTGGATTTCCTCATTGAAGACCTATTATGACGTTGTGACGTCAGGCCATTCTTGCTTGGGGTACATTGTGTACGGATAGGGACACGTACGGACATGCGTATGTATGACGCAACTCCCTAGGGTGTGTGTGACGTCATCGTTGACTGGTGTCATACTGACCAGAAGCCGGTATGGTTGCGCCACAATGGTATGGCTTCAGTTGTTATTATGGTTGTTGAATTAGCACCGGACCACTGGTTCACACGAACTTTGAATGTTTTGATTTTGACCATTTGATGCTTTCTCGGACTATGGAGCTGAAAGCTAAGATTCCTTCTACGCGGTATGCGGTATGCGGCATGCGGCATGCGGTATGCGGTATGCGAATGGGAGGATTCCTTCTATGTGGTAAGCGGCAAGCATCCCCCACCATAACCACTACCAGATGTTTCCCCTCAGCACCCCTGGGTGTGACCATTCCGTAATGCTCAGTCGCCTCTCCTCGTTTAAAACTAATGGGCAAGTGCGACTGACGTTTCTATTCGCATACCGCATGCCGCATGCCGCATGCTGCACCGATCGCTACAGGGACCGATCGAGTTGTCGCATCCGCATTCGCATTCGCATTCGCATACCGCATGTAGGGTTGTAGCCCATTGACTTCAAGGCGTTTCAATTTGTTTGCCGCATTCGCATTCGCATACCGCATACCGCATACCATGTGTAAAGAATCTTAGCTTTAAGCTATAGAATTTTCAATGACATAACATTGGTCACCCTCTTTCTACTACCACTAAATCCTACCCTAGTAATGCCGAACACTAGGCTAAGTGGCGACAAGTTTCAATATTTAAGTCATTGGTTTGACTCAACCAGCAATCGAGGCATCAAGGTTCGAACCCAAGGGTTCGAACTCGGGGGAGGGGGGCGGGGGGTTCACATGATCTACCAAAATGGGAGGCGGGCGCTCAACTCATTTGGCCATCCCATCATTTCCTTTGTCTTAATGGCCCTGTCACACTACGACGTAACGACGTCAACGTAGGGAGAACGTGAAAAACGTCGAACTTCTCGGCGTAGTATGTAAATTTGGGCACACATTGAACGTGGATGCAGCGTAGTGGACGAGAGAGTAACGGCGGTAAAGCATAGTGATAGTGTCAGTCAACGAGAGGACAACATAATTACGCTCAGAGAACTTTATGAACGTTATTCCATCACCAGAAGAACGTTACATGACGTTACATATGTCATGACACGGTGGCGAAACGTTGAATGTACGTTGAACATACGTTCTCCTGACATTCTCCTGATGTTCTCCTGACGTTCTCCTAATGTTCCCATTACG
>CM059189.1:23397588-23469842 GCA_030323885.1 Branchipolynoe longqiensis | reverse complement strand
GATAAGACCCAATAGTCTTGTTTTCACCATTAGACAGTTTGTCGATAGAAAGCCCAAGCCTACACTTTTACCGACCCAAGGTATTTTAAAATTCCCACACCACATAGACATGGTGTGAGAGCAACTGGCCTATGATGATGCTGTAAGTTATATGCATGGGTGGAAATCCAAATTGGCATGGGGGGTCGAACCATCGACCTTCAGATTAGGAGTCCGATCTAAAAAAAAAGTTAGACACTCTAACCAATCCGCCACAGAGAACGCCTTCTATAGACTTGTGTTGTGGGGGTGATGAAAATGGGAAATATTGTGCCTAGAGCGGGACTCGACCCCACAATTCTTGCCATGCCATGTCCGACATGCTAATCATTACACTACCTGGGCTCCCTGATGGAATCACCCTATCCGTCCCCACCTGTCTATGTGGCTCCTTGCCTGAGAAGTCAGTGTGGACTACTACACTGGTCCCCCTGGAATTGTAAGCCATTTAAATGGTTTACATTCATAAGTTGTTTAATGCTTACAATTACATACATGCTGGTAATGCACTTACATATATGAGACTGTCTCAAAAGGTGATCACTCTTTTTTTGTTTGTCCATTGTAACGATTGACACAAAACAGCACAGAAACGGTTACACTGAAAACACAAGGACATTTGCTTCAAATATATATGTATTCTATTGGGATTATGAAACACCATGTAAAAAACAAATCAGTTTATCCTGAGCAAATGCATAAGCAGATAGTATGTTGATTGTTACAATGGACAAGGTTTTGTCCCATATTGCTTAGCACTTTTTGAGACAGTTTCATATACATACACAGGGTTGGTTTAACAACCCACACAGCACAGGGCTTGTGTGGGATCCAGGTCATCTCAACTAGTGTCATGGGAGGGGGGGTGATGAAAATGGACAATATTGTGTTTAGTACAGGATTCGTACCCACACTTTTTGCCATTCCAAGGCCAACATGTTAATCATTACACTACCTAGACTCCCTGATGCAATCAACCTATCCATGCACACTTGTTTATCTGGCTCTTTGCCTGAGAAGTCAGTGCAGATAACTACAATACCAACGTTGATGCCCTTCCAGCCACTAGCCAGGCCCCTGGCTATGAGAGGACAGTGGTGAGACGCAGTAACATATAACACTGATAGTGATAGTGATAGGCACAGCAGCAAAAAGTGGTATGTTACTTAAAGCGGCATAGTCATATGGACGATCAAATTGTCAAAGCAAAAAACATTTATCTAGAATGATTCTACATACCTAACTCCTGATATGACCTTAGATGTTGCTAGGACGTAAAACAACAACAAACAAACAAACATACCTAACTTAGCCTAGGTCACACCTACCTGGAGCAGGTGCCGGACGAGCCCCGACCCGTGATCCGGTGTGGTCTGTGGCAATCCGTGGCTGGTCCTTGGTGGTCCCTGGTGATCCTTGGTGATCCTTGGCTGGTCCGGCCCGATCCGTGGTCGGCCCCGGATGTTATAAAATGTTTAAAACATTCGGGACGATCTGGGGAATATTGCAATCTGGGCTCGATCCGGCATCATCCGGGTGTAATCTAGGGGTGGTCCGGGTAGTCCGGGGGTGGTCCGGGGGTAGTCAGTATCCCGTCATTTTTAAACTGGAAGAGCCACGTTTTAGCCATGGTGTAGCCCGAACTAGCCCTGGTTTAGCTCGGACTAGCCCCGACAGAGCCAAGGACCACCCCCAGACTACCCGGATAAGACCCGGACAGACTGGATGACTACGGATTAACCACAGATCGCCACTGATAGCCACGGATGAGCACGTATTACTCAGAGATTACCCCAGGATGACTCCTGCATGTCAGGCTATCATCCGGGGGTTGTCCGGGGCTAGTCCAGGTGTTGTCCAGGGCTGATTCGGGTAGTCTGGGGTTGTCTGGGGCGCATCCGGGGTGATCTGGGCTTGTAGTCCGTGGCTCATCCGGGTAGGTGTGAGAGCGAGGCAAAAATAGCGATTTTATCCGGGCCTATCCGGGACAGTCCGGGGGAGAGGTCCGGCTAAAAATCCGGGACTCGTCCGGGTAGGTGTGACTTGGGCTTTAGATAATGATGCACTTATTAAACATTTGTTGCCACGTAGAATGGAATATTGAGTCAATTTAATAGAGCCGGTTACTGCTGAAGCCTATGGTGGCATAGTTTGTGTGTGCTTGCCAAAGGTTCTTTGACATATTTGCACCTCAAGTATCTCTAAACTTAACCATTTAAAATGAAATTTCTTTCAAACTACAGTAAGGTAAATCACAACAATCAATTTAATGGATTTATGTCAGAAAAATGGCTGAAACGCAAAACCATCGGACTATATAGAACAGTTGATGGCATAATTTTGCTGCAACCCAGTAAAAGAAGCACGACCACTATAGTACAAAGTTTGATCAATGGAAATACATTGTTATGTGTTAAGAGTGACGTCATAGAATACGACATATAGTAAACAACAGGGCTGGGAGGGTCAACCGCCCCACTTCCGGGCATGATAATATTCCAGTTCACAGCTTCAGATTTAATCACAGAGATCAGAATGTCATAGCTTAGAAGACATTCATGAGGTGTGCATATTCGTATTTATGCATGAATAGGCAAAAATATGCCTATGCATATATGTATATATATTCGTGTGCATATTTGTATCTAGGAATGCATAGGCACATATATATACATTATAACCCTGTTAAACCGAGCTCGGTTAAACCAAACGATCGGTTAATCCAAACTTTTTTTCAGCGGCCTGGCAAAATAACACCGTTTATCATATAAAAAAGTTGGTTAAACCAAAGTCGGTTAATCCAAGTTATCGGTCAATCCAAACAAAAGTCTCGGACCCCAGGCCACTCCGGTATGGTTAAACCAAACATTCATGTGGTTATAAGGTCATCTGAGACCCCACCAACTTTTTTATATGATAAATGGTAGTGTTTTGCCGGGCCGCCAAAAAAGGTTTTGATTAACTGATCGTTTGGTTTAACCAAGCATGGTTTAACAGGGTTATATTCTATGTACATAAAAAACAATAATCAAAGTGTCCACATACATTGTATATTACATGTGCAATACACGCTTACTCAAAGTCAAAGGCGAAGCCAAGCCTCGGTTAAACCAATGATCGGTTAATCCAAACAACTTTCTAAGGTCCTTTCAAGTTTGGTTTAATGGGGTCATACTGTATATATATATATATATATATATATATATATATATATATATATATATATATATATTGAATTGATAACTACTCTGGTATTCGGCATTAGAGGATAGAGCAACGGCTGGTTGGCCTCGTGTCAGAGTATCATGACTGAGTCGAATATAGTACCATGGGACAGGTTCCCACAGTGGGGAGGCACTAACTATAAAGCCACCAGGAATATGCATTGCCTTGCAAATTGTAGCTCATCCGAATATAACCCCAGATGTTGTGAAGATCGAAAATCCCAATCATTCACTCGAATCAGTAGGATTTCCTTGGTGTGGTTGTTTTACGTCCTAACCACATCTAAGGTCATATCAGGATGGGTACCGACTTGTGACAGTGCGCCCTCATGGCGATTTTATAGACGGAGTGGGATATCAGGTCATGTACTGGCAGCTTGATTTCCTAGTAGGGCAGCACTATGAAGTTATCATGAGTGCGCACTATCACAACCCATCCCGATATGCCCCTACATACCAGACGGGATGGCCGAATGAGTAGAGCGTCCGGCTCCTGTTTTGGGAGATCGGGGGATCCGAACCCATGGGTTCGTGGGTTCAAACTCTGGTTGAGTCAAACAAATGACTAAAAAATGTATACTTGTTTCTTCCTAGCCAGGCGCACATGTACCCATTGAGGGACAAGTGTAGACAGCGGATTTATTAGTAAAGCCTTCCCGTTGTGAATCTGGACCAATCAGCGACCTCCAGGTCGCGAATCAAAGTGTTCGGATCAAAGTGAATCGGTAATGTTATACGGTAGCGGCCCCACCCACCACCAGGGGGCGGAGGTGGGGATTTGACCCAAGTGGCCATTCTAAATCCCTATTAGCATAGGTATGTATAGGCCGAGAGCAGCGCGTATAGGAACGAGTGGTATTCATATTGTGTATATCCATGGCTTACGCTTCTCTTTGATGCATGGTCTGTATATGTGTAATGTATATATATATATATATATATACAGTATAACCCCGTTAAGCCAAACTTGAAGGGGCCCTATATATATGTTTGGATTAACCGATTGGTTTAACCAAGCTTTGACTTTGACTTGGCTTTGGCAAAAAAACAATGTATGTGGACACAATGATTATTGGTTTTTATGTATATACAGTTTAACACATTAAACAACCTTAATTAAATCAAACAATCGGTTAATCCTAACTTTTTTCAGCGACCTGGCAAAATACTACCATTTATCACATAAAAAAGTTTCAGATGACCTTAAAGTTAAAGCCACATGCAAGTTTGGTTTAACTCTACCGAAAGTGGCCTGGGGCTGACAATTTTGTTTGGATTAACCGATACTTTGGATTAACCGACTTTGGTTTAACCAACTTTTGTATATGATAAATGGTAGTATTTTGCCGGCCCGCCGAAAAAAGTTTGGATTCACCGATCGTTTGGTTTAACCGAGCTTGGTTTAATGGGGTTGTACTGTATATATACACACTAGTGTGTCGCTTTTGGTTTTAATGGCGTACATTTTTTGCATTCTGAATCAAAGTAGGATATGCATCCTATCCAATAAGAAAATTGGTAATATGTGAATTAATATAGCTTCTGGGTATGTTTCTCATTGAAGTGCTGGTTCAATGCTAGATATGCCGACTGGATAGTTAAGGTTTACTTTAGTATTTTGCTCTCTTTTAGGGTCAATGGTCCGCATTCTGAATCAAAGCATGATTCATCCTATTCGAGTAGTTGGTTGAGTGGTTGTTGACATTTTTTGTTGGCACATTAGTAGATTAGGCAGAGGAAATTTCAATCACAGAGGATTGGTCCTCCTCATTCCACTGTTCCTTTCCCTATCCTAATAATGCTGAGTGCCAGGCTAGGTAAGTATAGTTTTAAAGTCATTGGTTTGATTCGACGATGGTTCAAACCCGTGAGTTTGAATCCCACAACCTAACAAAACGGGATGGGGACGCTATAATATATATAATATATATAATATATATAATATATATAATATATATAATATATATAATATATATAATATATATAATATATATAATATATATGATATATAATATATATATAATATATATAATATATATAATATATATATATATATATATATATATAATATATATAATATATGATAATATATATAAATATATAATATATATAATGATTATAATATACATAATATATATAATATATATATTATATATAAATACATAATAAAAATAATATATATAATATATATGAGATATAAATATATGATATATATGATATATTATAATATATATAATATATATAACATATATACATATATATCATATATAACATATATAACATATATAACATATATAACATATATAACATATATAACATATATAACATATATAACATATATAACATATATAACATATATAACATGTGTAGCACATGTTACACATGTAACACATGTACTACATGTAATACATGTACCACATGTAATACATGTAACACATGTATTACACGTAAAACATGTAACACACGTAACACATGTAATATATGTAACACGTGTAACACATGTAACACATGTAATACATGTAGTGTATGTGGTATATGTAATATATGTAATATATGTAAATATATGTCATATATGCAATATATGTTATATATATTATATTTATAATATATATTATATATTATGTATATAATATATATAATATATTATATATATATATAATATAAATATATAGTATATTATATATATTATATATATAATATTTATATATAATATATAATATATATATATAATATTTATATATATATATATATAATATTAATATATATAATATATGTACTATGCACAATATAATATGCATAATATGCACTATGATATGTATAATATTATCAAACCGACCCCCCCCCCAAGGGGTAGGCTAATGGCTAGCATGTGTATGTATATATATATACATAAACAATAGCAAATACCCTATAATACTAAGACGGTTCACTCCCTATCTCTCCAATGGTAATGTAAATTTTGCAGTGCCACCTTGTGGTAGGTTTGATCAGACGGCTGCTGGTTGGTGTTTCAAATGTAAACACATACAATTATATTATACATGAGATAGGTAAGTATGAATACACATCAATGTGAAATTGCTATGAACAAATACTCATCATCATCAGCATCCTCATCAGCATTGCCATCATCACACATCTTTCACATTCATATATACATTTATACATATAATATAGCACCTGTTTAACCAAGAGAACAGCCAGCGCAGCAAGTGGTGGGTTTTATCATTTTGATTACACAGTACAGGCTGAGTGAGCCGTCTTAGTATTATAGGGCCTTTGACAATAGCCACACTCATTGAGAAGCAAGATGATTTCACCAGAATCTAGCAACCGGAAAGAGCATACGGGGCCGCCATTTGCAATGGAAAACGGAAACGGAAACAGCTTATCAAACTTCGCTACACAGCAAGCAGGGTGGACGACAGCGATTAGTTAATAATAGCCTATGGGTTTAACACCTTAGCGACGCCCCCACGCAGAATTGTGCACACCGAGTCGAGGAACAACTACACTGTTCCTCAATGGCCATGAGCAATATTCATACAGACAAAATGAAATAATAATTATTAGATATATCTCAAACCGCACCACATAGAAAATACTCACTGACATACACACAGATAACATGTTTAACGAAAAGATGATCTTACATTTATATGTTTATTGTTCTAAATTTCTATTAATTTTGATTAAAATTGAAGCTTTGTACTGCGCGTATCCACAAACTCAATGGCCGTACGTCTTTGTTTTGCTGTGGACGCCATTTTCAGCGCATGCGCAGTCGGAATTACAAACTAGTCTATAGACGGGTTCGTACTATGGAGGTGGAGGTCGTAAGCATTGCTTATTCATATTATATATATTTCCGGTGGGAAAGGTGATCTTGCAATCGACAAGAAAAGGAAACATGGAATAGGTCACTTTGCTGGCGACAATCGCTCCGCTGCCCTCTCTCGCCCTCTCCCGCCCTCTCCCTCCCCCACCCAACCTCACCCACACTCACCCGCCCTCACCCACCTTCACCCGACCTCTCCCGACCGTTCTCGGACGGACCCCCGGGCAGCTGGCCGGCCCATCCCCTGGCCGTCCACTGGCCGTCCCCGGGCCGTCCCCGGGCTTGTCGCCCATGGCTGACGCAGTGTCCTCTAACCCCTCCCCCCCCCCCCCCCCCCCCCCCCCCCCTTCTCCACCACGTCGCGGAACCACGCCCCTTCCTGGCGGTGCGATAAGGAGCGTCCCGCCGACAAAAGCGCGATTCATCATTGCTAATTCACCGGGAAAGCCGAGCCTGAGACGCGGCTCGGCTGGGAGCAAGTGACTGCTGGGACAAGCGACAGTCCCCGCCTTATCGCTGGTTCCAGGCGGGATGGGTGGGTGTGGGGGGTATTGTTATTATAGTATTAAATGATGGTCAGAGGGCTCACTTAAAGAAACAATCATCGCCAACTGATGCTTTATAGTGTTTGGGGTTTTAAAGTACCAGCGACAGTCCCCAACTTTATCGCTGGTTCCAGGCGTGGGGTGGATGGATTATTCTTATTAATTATATAGTATTAATTCATGGTCACAGGGCTCATTTAAAACAATCTTCTCCAGCTGATGGTTTATAGTGTTTTTAGTTTAAAAGACCAACCACATTCCCTGCTTTGAGAATAGACGCGATGGCCAAATGAGTTGAGTGCACGTCTTCGGTTTTGGTGGATCGTGGGATTCAAAGCTCTGTGTTTTGAAACCTGGTCGAGTCAAACCGATGAGTTCCAAATTGATAGGTGTCGCTTCCTAGCCAGGCGCTTGGCATTAATAGGATAAGTCAAGAACTGGTTAGCTCAGTATCAGGATAATGTGACTGAGTGGGGTATCGGGTCATGGTACCAGTGGCCTGATTTCCCAGTGGGGCAGCACTATAAAGTCACCAGGGGTGCACACTGTCACAAGTCAGTACACACCCTAATATTACCATAGATGTTGCCAGGATGTAAAACTCCAACAAATAACCTTCAAAACAATCATCGCCAACTGATGTTTTGTAAAGTTGTTCGTTTTAAAGTGGCATGGTAAGATGAAGCATTTTTTAAAGGTACACGTTGTCTAAACTAAAACAGACATGGTGGCCGAATGAGTTGGGCGTTCGTCTCCCGTTCGAATCCTGGTTGGCTCTGTGGCTGAGTGGTTAGAGTGTCTGACTTTTTTTCTGGTCAGACTCCTAATCTGAATGGTGGTGGTTCGATTCCCTGTGCCCACACTTCTGCCAATTTGGATTTTCACCGCTGTGTATACCTTACAAAGGCCAGTTGCTCTCATACCATGTCTATGTGGTGTGGGAGGTTAAAAATCCCTTGGGTCGGTAAAAGTGTAGGCTCGGGCTTTCTATCGCCAAACTGTCTAATGGTGAAAACAAGTTTATTCAGACTTACCTATGATCGGCAGTATAAATCTTCAAGAAAATTGCCCAAAGCTGCTGCATAGTCCGATGAAGTCTAACATTTTCAGTTGGTCGATAGAAAATCTGAGCCTACACTTTTACCGACCCAAGGGATTTTTAACCTCCCACACCACATAGAAATGCTATGAGAGCAACTGGCTTTTGATGCCGCTGTAAGTTATACACAGTAGTGGAAATCCAAATTGGCAGAGGTGATGGCATGGGGCATTGAACCATCAACCTTCAGATTACGAGTCCTACCTAGAAAAAAGTCAGACATTCTAACCCGTCCAACACAGAGGACACGACAGAGGACCTTAGATGTTGCCAGGACTTGAAACACCAACAAAGAAACACACAAACATGGATAGCTATAATAAACCTGGTGTCCGATTTGCGAACTAACTGCCCGCTGCTTGAGGCGGGATGTGGTGAGCCGGGATCGCTTCTCGGCCTTTTGGCTAAGATCAAAAGCCTTTTGTTGACGGTCGCAGGGTAAATCTGGGGATCCAGAGGTACCCGGCACACGAGGTCAAAGGACCGAGGCGGCCCCTGGGCACTTGTCCAATGAGAATTTTACAAGGATAGGCGGGCTCATGCAAAAAATAACAATTAAAAAAATAATAAAACAAAAGATAAATAGGGATGTGGTGAGTGTGTATGTGTGTGTGGGGGGGGGGGTGACTTTCCGCCGCCCTGTAGCCGAGGTGGGGATTGTCTTCCAGGGTCGGGTCAGGAGGCCGTGACCTGCCCGTGGACGTGAATGGGAAGCCCCGTCAGGAAAGTAAACATGATACACAGACAGCGAATTACGCGCCGTCAGGCTTCACAGGGCTGCCACCACGCACGGCAATGTGCACACATTGTAATGTACACTTATATATATATATACATATATATATATATATACTTATGTGGGTGGGTGTTGATTGGTGTGGTGTTAGGGTGGTTGGTTGGCGGTGATGTTTGTGGCGGTGGTGAATGATAGTATTTATATGTATATATATATATATATATATATATATACTTAATAGTTTGTACAGGGTGAATAATTTTATATCTCTTGAAGATTTATACTGCCTATCATGGATAAGCCTGAATAGGCTTGTTTTCACCATTAGACAGTTTGTCGATAGAAAGCCCGAGCCTACACTTTTTACCAACCCAAGGGATTTTTAACCTCCCACACCACATAGACATGGTATGAGAGCAACTGGCCTTTGATGACGCTGTAAGTTATACACATTGGTGGAAATCCAAATTGGCAGAGGTGGGGGCACAGGGAATCGAACCACTGACCTTCAGATTAGGAGTCCGACCTAGAAAAAGTCAGACACTCTAACCACTCTGCCACAGAGAACACCACACAATATATATATATACTTATGTGGGTGGGTGGTGAGTAATGGTGTAACTTACTCTAAGGGTGGGTGCTGAGTGGTTGGATGTTAGGGTGGGTGGTGGGTGGTGATGTTTGTATGGGTTATATATATACATATGTCAGGGTGATCTGGTCGAATCGCAGATTCTACCAGTAGAAACCCCAATCGGACACGTTATGCCTGGTACACACCTCCCGTTTATGATTCACACACTAAAACTGACTACGCATCACGACCCCGACCCATCCCATTTCGCAACTAAAACTGCCCGCTTCGTTTTTCGAATACCTTGCAATTTCAGTTCTAACCCCTAAAACTGAGGTTTAAGTCGCGAATCGCAAGGCTCTGGTGTGCTAGGGGGTCACACACCTAACGACTAAAACTCAAACTTATGCGCGAAACGGGCAGTTTTAGATCGAATATGGGAGGTGTGTACTAGGCATTACTGATACTGGTAGAATCTCCAATCGAAGTCCCTACTGGTAGAATCAGAATCTAGCAGTAGAGACTCCAATCACAGTAGAGTCTCTGATCCAATCACCCATTCCTTAGTTAATGATATAAATCGTATGTCCAGCCCAATATAAATTTCACGAAAAATAAACTAACTTATTATAATTCCCAACCAAAGATTTATCTTCCAAATTATCAAGGACATCAACACGCTGGGTGTGAAAGTCAGTGCTGCATCACAGGTGGAGTCACCACCTGTACCAGTCTTATTTCATGATCTAGGTCTAGCCGAACATGGATTTTGAAGACAACAAAAATAGCACAAGGACATATCTATCCACAACCAAACTTTCATCTTTGGTGTAGCACCATTGACTTTCACACCCAATGTGTTAATTTCTCACAAGATGTTGACTATCCCTGACACCACCAGTGACCACATACTCTTACACCACCACTCACCACTCACTACCCACCATTACCACCATTGACCACACACCCTTCACCACACAGCCTTACAAGATGACTCACCACTCACCACCCATCCTTCCATAGACACTCACCCACCCTTACAACACAACTCACCACCCACCCTTACACCACCACTCAAACCCACCCATACACAACCACCCACCCCACATTCTTACACAACCACCCAACACCTATACGTACACCACCACTCACCACCCATCCATACATAGCCACTCACCCACCCTTACACACCCACTCACCACCCACCCTTACATCACCACTCACACCCACCCATACACAACCACCCACCCCACATCCTTACACAACCACCCAACACCCGTACTTACACCACCACTCACCACCCATCCATACATAACCACTCACCCACCCTTACACACCCACTCACCACCCACCCTTACATCACCACTCACACGCACCCATACACAACCACCCACCCCACATCCTTACACAACCACCCAAGACCCGTACTTACACGACCACTCAACACCCATCCATACATAACCACTCACCCACCCTTACACCACCACTCACCACCCACCCTTACACCACCACTCTCACCACCCACCCATACACCACCACCCACCCCACATCCTTACACAACCACCCAACAGCCGCACTTACACCACCACTCACCACCCATCCTTACATCACCATTCACCCCCACCCATACACCACCATTCACCACCCATCCATACATAACCACTCACCCACCCTTACACCACCACTCACTACCCACCCATACACCACCCACCCCACATCCTTGCACAACCTCCCAACACCCGCACTTACACCACCACTCACCACCCATCCCTACATCACCACTCACCACCCACCCATACACCACCACTCTCCACCCATCCTTACATACCCACTCACCCACCCTTACCCCACAACTCGCCACCCACCCTTACACCACCACCCAACAGCCGCACTTACACCACCACTCACCACCCATCCTTACACCACCACTCACCACCCACCCATACACCACCACTCACCACCCATCCTTACACCACCACTCACCACCCACCCATACATCACCACCCACCCCACATCCTTACACAACCACCCTACACCCGCACTTGCACCACCATCCACCACCCATACTTACACCACCACTCACCACCCACCCATACACCACCACTCACCACCCATCCTTACACCACCACTCACCACCCACCCATACATCACCACCCACCCCACATCCTTACACAACCACCCAACACCCGCACTTGCACCACCATCCACCACCCATACTTACACCACCACTCACCACCCATCCTTACATCACCACTCACCATCCACCCATACACCACCACTCACCACCCATCCGTACACCACCACTCACCACCCACCCATACATCACCACCCACCCCACATCCTTCCACAACCACCCAACACCCGCACTTACAACAACATTCACCACCCATCCTTACATAACCACTCACCCACCCTTACACCACCACTCACCACCCACCCATACACCACCACTCACCACCCACCCATACACCACCACTCACCACCCATCCTTACACCACCACTCACCACCCACCCATACATCACCACCCACCCCACATCCTTACACAACCACCCAACACCCGCACTTGCACCACCATCCACCACCCATACTTACACCACCACTCACCACCCACCCTTACACCACAACTCACCACCCATCCTTACACCACCACTCACCACCCATCCTTACATCACCACCCACCCCACATCCTTACACAACCACCCAACACCCGCACTTACACCACCATCCACCACCCATACTTACACCACCACTCACCACCCATCCTTACATCACCACTCACCCACCCTTACACCACCACTCACCACCCACCCTTACACCACCACTCACCATCCATCCTTACATCACCACCCACCCCACATCCTTACACAACCTCCCAACACCCGCACTTACACCAACATTCACCACCCATCCTTACATAACCACTCACCCACCCTTACACCACAACTCACCACCCACCCTCACACCACCATTCAGCACCCACCCATAGATCACCACCCACCCCACATCCTTACACAACCACCCAACACCCGCCCATACACCACCACCTACCACCCACCCATACACCACCACTCACCACCCATCCTTACATAACCACTCATCTACCCTTACACCACAACTCACAACCCATGCTTACACCACAACTCACCACCCACCCTTACACTACCACTCACCACTCACCACTCACCACCCAACAAGACACCACCATTCACCACCCAACCTTACATAGCCACTCACCCATCCTTACAACACAACTCACCACCCACCCTCAAACCACCACTCACCACCCACCCTTACACCACAACTCACCACCCATCCTTACACCACCACTCACCATCCATCCTTACACCACAACTCACCACCCACCCTTACACTACCACTCACCACCCATCCTTACACCACCACTCACCATCCATCCTTACATCACCACGCACCACAGACGGGATGGCCAAATGAGTTGAGAGTCCGAACCCTGGTCAAATCAAACCAATGACCTAAAATTGATACTTGTTCCTTCCTAGCATGTGTTCGGTATTAGTGGGATAAGGCAAGGCCTGGTTGACTCGGTGTTTGTTCGTTTTTGGGGAGTTTTCAGTTGTGTTGGCTCACTGACGGATGCAAATCTGGATCACTGTATGGGCACCACTGAAAGCGGTCCCATGTGGTCGGGAGTTGGCACCGATGGGTAGTCGTCAGAGAAATTGGGGGGTAGGTTGGGGGAGGAAGGAAAAAGGCAGCCGAAGAGCCGAACCACAGTCCTCTGAGAAGGCCGGGGGAGGCTGGGTGGATGTGGTAGTTTTAAACCCCAACAAGACCCTAGGCCATACCAGAACGGACACCAACTTGTGACAGCATGCACTCATGATGACTTTATAGTGCTGCCTAACTGGGAAATCAGCCCACTGCACCATGACCCGATGTCCCACACAGTCACATTATCCTGACACTGTGTGCACAATCCCTGTCCTGACCTCATAGTGCCAAGCACCGAGCAGCAACAGGTTCCTATTTTATAAGTCATTGGTTTGACTCGACCAGGATCCAAATTGTCAGGATAATGTAACCGAGTGGGATATCATCAGGTCATGGTGCTGGCAGCTTGGTCTCACAGTTGCCATGAGTGTGCCCTGATATGACCTTAGATGATGTTGTCAGGAAGGAAAACTCCAACAATCAACCCACCATAAGACCACCACTTCCCCCCGTCCCACCCCTAAACCCTCAACCCCCACCCCCCATCGCCCATCCCCACACTCCCTTCACACCCCTCCTCTTATCAACCGCCGCCCGGTGGAACAGCACAACCCCAACTCCTCCCTCCCCTACACCTACCCCACTCCAAACTCATCCCTCCCCACACCCCACCGCGCCACCACACCACCACTTCACACGAACCCTGGTGGCGACGGGTGACACTGATTGTAATGGGGAGTGTCGGGGATTCTAATTAGGCGCGGCATGTGTCGGTAATAACGGGGTCGGCCGTTGCATGGCGGTGCCTGGCCGAGGGAAGCGTGCGAGCCAGGCCGCAATGCTGCCACCTAGCGGGGGCGACGGCGTTAGCTTAGTTGGTTGTTTTACGTCCTGGCAACATCTAAATTCTTAGGTCATATCAGGACGGGTACCGACCTCCGTCAGTGCACACTCATAGCGACTTTACAAAAATTATAATGCTGCCCCAATGGGAAAACCCCAAAACACTAACATAGAACCTTAAGAAAACAACTAACATAGTAATAAGAATACAACAAAAATACAATGCCAAGAGGGCCCAAAAAAAACTAACATAGGCTACTAAACGTACCAACAGACTATCAATCTGCTACTGAAATGCAGACAATCAAATAACTTATCAGCAGCTACTGCTTGGTAAGACAACACCAACCCTACAGCTGGCCAGCATTGAAAACAAGCCTGGGTACCCAGGCTTACATGCTATGGACAGTATAAATACAGCCTCAATAAAAAATAAAAAAATGTTAAAAATCAGGCCGCCGGCCCCATGACCCGATATCCCACTCAGTCACATTATCCTCACACTGAGATAACCAGTCCGTACCCTATCCTATTAATGCCGAGCACCAGGCTAGGAAGCGGCAAGTATCAGTTGTATAAGTCATTGGTTTGACTCGACTGGGAACCGACCTCCCGATCTCCCACACTCGAGGCCCGCGCTCTACCGATTCGGCCCTCGCGCCCGATAGGCGGCGGCCTGGTGACGGCGATGCGCCGCGCCGCATCCCGTGCGCATGCGCCAAGCCTAGTTCACCTACTTAGCCACGCCAGTACGCCAGTCACGCTTGTCCGGAGCCGCAGGCCGATGGCCTGGACCTCCCAGGTCGGCCGTGACGGAAATGTCTGTGCAGTGCGTAGTTTAGACATTTAGACTTTTTTGTTCTCAGAATTTCAATACATATTCTAAGAAGATACATTAACCTGTTAACAATGACAATAGAAATTGTAGGAACAGTGTAACCATTAATGGTTGGTTGTCTTCCCACTCCCCATTATAAACAAAATAATACGTACAACAAAATCATGAGCCCCGGAGCTAATATACAAATAACCTATCCGCCACTGCTCTTTGAGGAAACAAACATGTTAGAAAAAAGAGTTAGTAAAGTAAAATTAAAAGGTGGATTTTCGACTGTTTGCAATCTACAAACAGTTTCAATCCATAAACAAGGAGCAAAACCCCCTAAATTATGACTAAAACAAAATTCAAATGATTTGAATGAAATTGGACTAATACTGCCCAGCGGGCAAAATAAGTGTTGACACACTTATCCGATATGAGCAGTGTAAATACATTCATCACAGAAAAAAACCTCCTGCAGCTATAGTGGGTTTAGGACAGGCGCTGAACCAGCCATTGGGGGACAATTTCTTTAGAAGGCTGGGTAAATGGAAAGGAGCACAAGAAATCTTAATCAAAGAAGCACAATAATATTCTACACACACATCTTCATATTTACCTGGAAATATTAAGTGGGTTGTTGGTTGTTGGAGTTTTACATCCTGACAACATCTAAGGTTGTATCAGGACGGGTACTGACTTGTGACATTGCACACTTATGGTGCCTTTATAGTGCTGCCCCAGTGACCGACCAGGCCACCAGCACCATGAACAGATATCCCACTCAGTCACATTATCCTGACACTGAGCGAACCAGTCCTTGCCCGATTCTAGTAATGCAGAGCGCCAGGCTAGGAAGCAACAACTATCAATTTCTATGTCATGGGTTTGACTCAACCAGGGTTCGAACACATGAACTAATGGGTTTGGATCCCCCGATCTCCCAAAACAGGGGACGGATGTTCAACTCATTCGGCCACCCCATCTGGTTCAAAATTATTACTTCAACAAAATTCTAAAGATTTGAATTAAATTGTACTATTGCCACCCAGCGGTGAAAACAAGTGTTGACATACTTATCCGCCATGAGCAGGGTAAATAAATTCATCACTGAAAAAAACAAAAACTCCCGCAGGCATAGGACATGGCTGCTGGACAAGCCATTGGGGAAAACAATTTCAGAAGGCATAAATGGAAAAGAGCACATGAAATCTTAATCAAATCAACAAAATAATATTCTTCACACACTTCTTCATATTTACCCAGAAATATTAAGTGGGTTGTTGGTTGTTGGAGTTTTACATCCTGACAATATCTAAGGTTGTATCAGGATGGGTACTGACTTTTGACAGTGCACACTCATGGTGAAATTATAGTGCTGCCCCATTGGAAGACCAGGCCACCAGCAGCATGACCTTATATCCCACTCAGTCACATTATCCTGACACTGAGCCAACCAAGTCCTTACCCTATCCTAATAATGCCCAGCACCTGGCTAAGAAGTGAAAAGTATCAATTTTTAAGTCATTGGTTTGACTCGACCAGTGTTTGAACCTGTCAGTTTGAATCCCACGATCAACAACAACGGGAGATGGACGCTCAACTCATTCGGCCATCCCGTCTGGTCTCTGAATTAAGAAAAATAGCACATGAATTATTAATCAAAGAAGCAAAATATATTATTCACACACCTCTTCATATTTACACGCTCCTTTTGGAAATGAAGAATATAATAAAACATGTAGCTTACTAGACGTTTTAAGTCAAATCGAGCGCAATCTGGGTCCGCCAACTTGTTTCCTTGCATCCTCTGGAGTGTCGCCAACTCTGCTCCAAAATAGATCAATACTGTGCAGTGGAATGAATATTTTACAGGTAATTCCTATTCCAGGCAGTTTTTGCTCAGACTTAAGACATAACTGCCATTCACCCCTACTCTGTGTCAGGGTGAGTCTTTTATTTATGCAGTGCCTACTCCAGCACTATACCGTTAGTAATAAGCAAGACATTAACAGTAACACATTGGATGTATTCGACTGGGACCTTTCCATCCGCATAATGTAGGCTCCGCCCACCTTGCGCATTGAACTTGGTTTTCAAATGGAAATAGGACCAGTCAAATGGCTTCATTGATTTCAGCCAATCCGAGCTGTTCCTTTCAATTGCAAATTGAAAAGAACAGCTCTGAATGGGAGGCAGCCATTTGTAATTGAAAAGAATGGCTCTGATTGGCTGGAACAACTGAATCTTTCAACCTTTCCATATCAGCCATGTTGACCTTGTGGATGGAGCCACCAAACACACATCCTAATAATATGTATATAAACTCACTTCCGGTCCCAGTCGAATAGGAATTTGTAAAGAAATATGTGGATATTCCCATGGAAAGGCCCAGTCGAATATGTCCATTGAGTCCACTACTGGGCTGTAGCATAAGTTGTTTATTCCTGTACCGTACCGTGTCCGACAAGAGGGAGATGGACAGATGTCGGCTCTATAATTATTTATCACCCATTTCATCAGTCAAACTCATCGCATGTATCAAACTTATGATAACAATTTAAATTACCGAAAGAAATTGTTGTTGTAATATATCACTTCCGAAATATCAAAGTTGATCTCCAGCCACTAAAGGCCTTGTGACACTGTGCTGTATTGCAGCAGCGTATGCCGGCATATGTGATTTTGTGCCAACACATTGGTGTACGCTGGTGTATACTGGTGCATGCTGGTTACACTGGTGTACGCTGAGACAAGTTATGGGTACGTTTGGCATAAGTAGTATTCGTTAACAGCCCACTGGTGTATGCTGAGACAAGTTATGGGTACTTTTGGCATAAGTAGTATTCGGTAAGAGCCCACTGGTGTACGCTGAGACAAGTTATGGGTACATTTGGCATAAGTAGTATTTTTGAGCATATTCAAAATTCCCGCCGTATGACAGCGTGTGTCACATATGTCGGCATACGCTTATGCAGTGTGTCAGGGCCATTAGAAACAAACTGCTTGGCACACAAACAGATACCATGTTTAACAAACAGATTCTATTAAATATGTATGGGAACCATTTACCGATTAGCGCGGTCGAGCATTCAAAGTTGGGTGTCGCGATGCCTGACTAGTTCACGCGGATTTGCATGTCTCTATGAAATGATCAATGGTTGTGTGCAATCTTCATACAGAAAAAGGGAAATATCTCTAAAACTGCCTCACATAGAAATACCTCGCTTGGCACACACACAGATAACATGTTTACTGAACCGAAGATTTTTAATTGATATGATCATTGTTCTGTATTTTTATTAATTTTGAATAAAATTGAAATTTTGCACTGCACATAGTGACGCATCGGCAAAGTCAATGGCCGTGAGCAATCTTCATTCAGAAAAAGGGGAAATATCTCTAAAACCTCACACGCAGAAAGAAACCGCTTGGCACACAAACAGATCAAATGCTTGATAAGCAGATTACATTAAATTTATAATGCTTAGTGTTATGTATTTTTTTATTAATTTATATATAAATGCAGTAACCCCTCTCTAAATCGAACGACCATGGGACTGACTTTAAATGGTCCCTTTAGGGAGGTTGTCGGTTTAGAGAGGTAGAATTTCCTTACAATTGTGGACCCATATAAAGCGATCGATATAGGGAGTGGTCGATCTGACTTGACTTCTGTGGTGTTTGTAACCTTACGATGGTTACCGGCTGCAAAACTGCAGCAATATAGAGAGGCACTGATAAATCGGCCCAATCTTTGGTTCAAGATTAATCTTCTGGTGGGAGAGTTGTAGAAGCTGGGAGATGTCTTTACAACGATTAAATGATGAGTCGTTGGGGTGGCCCCGAATCAGTCCAGTCCGGCAGTAGCACAGCACTTGTATCCAGCAGACAGCAGCAAGGGTTTTCGAGGAAGGGACGGGTAAAGGTGGGTCCAGCGGTTCCAGCAACAAGAACAAAGCGAGAGAAACAAAAAGGTAAAGGGCCCCACCCAAGCAAACAACTCCATTGATCAGGGGCAGAAGTAAGCCTAGGAGAAAAAAAATCGGGTAGAGTATAGGAAAGAGAAATGAGGCGAGTTGAGTCAAAGGACCGTGTCTATTTGCTCTATAGTGACCAGCCGGCGAGCCAAAGACACAGACAGTGTAAGAGTAGAAAGTGAAATGCTGGCGGGCTCCCCCTCTTGGAATTCTTTTCAGACAATATCAAGGAGGAGCATGGCCAGCGGAGAGGAGATAGAGAGAGGTGTGGACCAAGTGCGGTCCGGATAGCAGGTGTGGTCGATCTGTGGAGTGGTCGGTACAGAAAGGCTTTACTGTACACCTTAAGGGGTGTTTCATGGCAGGGCTGCTGTTGAGTGTAAACAGGAGTGATGTTGATGGTGTGGGTTGTCCATGCATGTTGGTAGTTATGTCAATGATGACGTGTGGCTACGTGTTGTGCGCATGCGTGTGTCGGTGTCTGAGGGCGTGTGTAAGTGTGTGTGACTGGCTGTGAGTGGGACATATTGCGCATTTTCTCGAGTGCTCGTGAATGGTGAAGCAATAGCTGTCCATCACATCCCGTGCTCAAGGTGATTCCCAGTCGGAAACTGCCGATGCAGTCATGTGCCGATTGGTCCCTCGTAGTATTACTGCTATTAAATTTAGCAAGCACAGGCAATGACTATCGGATGACACGCAACCCTGTTGAACAACGGGGTAAGCCCCGGGCCATGGTGGCGGTGGGTATGGCTTTAAATTTGCATAGTCCGATGCTTTTCAGTTGCTGCTATTTTCAGAAATAACAACATTCTGTTAATCGGTATAATCTACTTTACTTTTGCTTGAAGCAACTTTTATTTTTAATGACTAACTTTGGAGATATTTTATGTCAAAACATGCCAAAATAATTTTGGCAAGCACGCCAAAAGTCTGACACCATAGACTTCAGTAGTAATGGTTTATATTAATTGACTTATTACGCCCTTCCATGCACAACACATGTTTAATAAGTGCACCAGTATCTAAGTTGAATATCTAGAATCAAATCAACATAAGTGTTTTGGTTTTGAAAATTTGATGTTTTCATCGGACTATGCAACTTTAATGCTGCATAGAATCCGTTGGAAATGGAAGTAAGTAAGCCAACATAGGCGCTTGCAAGATATCCCCACCATATTGTCAGTTTATTGTTGGGTTCTGTTGTGCGAGTGACGTGGTTTTTAGGTATTGTATAACGCGTTATGCTTATATTATTTAGGCTGCAGGACCCTAATATTGCCTACCACCGCCGGGCTGATGGGCGCTGTGCCGCCTGAACTTACCCGGCTGGGACTCCCCGAGCCACAGGCAATTATGATGGTAATCAGGCCCCGAGGGCCAGCCGCAATCAGGTGGGAGCTCCCCCGGAGGGGGGGGGGGGGGGGGGGGCTTCGGGCGGCGCTGTCACTATTCGGCCTCCTGTCGGTCGGACATTTTTTTGTGTCATGAATTTATTTAGCCTGCCCATAACGGATAAAGTGTTGTTGATATACAAATACACCTCCTTATATGACCTCATATTTGTTTGGGGGTTGTTGCAGTTTTACGTCCTGGCAATATCTAAGGTCATATGATGATGAGTGCCGACGCGTTGGAATAATTAAAAGAACTTTCCATCGCCTCAACAAGAACAATTTTCTCATTCTATTTAAGTCTCTTCTTAGGTCAATTTTGGAATACTGTCCACAAATTTTTTTTTTTTTTTTTTGGTAAATATGTTTATTCTGCTGAATAAGTCTTTTTTCAGTGCCAAAGCACTGGTCTTCCAGCCATTTTTCAATTCAGGATTATTTACACAAAAGGTATATAGAATAAGGTGTACAATACCTGTTGAATAGACAATTTGCACCATGTAACACAATGAAATTCTGAAACCCAAAAGTTCCATAACAATATGGTACAGTAGTGTCATATAACCAGATCAATATTAGTCAGATCAATGTGAGTATTTACATAGTATTTAGAATGTAAGCAGAAGTTATCTTCTGTATTCAGTTGGTAAATTTGTACTAAGTTTGAATGTTCAGTTGCAGTTAGGCAAGCGGTATATAAATGTTGGTTTGTTAGGAAAATTCTAGTGTAACTCTAATGTAGCTAGTTATGTGAGTTTATGAATTATGTTGTTGGGGTGGGGTTGTTAATAATACACTGGACCATCTGTGACCAGTGAAGCAGTGGGACCAATCCCAGTGCATTTAGGTCTTAAATTTTACATTTTTACCTGGGCTGTCTCTGTCATCGTATATGGTTGACTGGAGATAACAGAGGAACAGCAACAAATTAAAAAAGTGGGGGCTGGGGGGGGGGGGGAGAAACCGAGGCTGAGGGTTTGGTGGTCTGCCACTTACGGTATGGTGACGCCATGGAACATACTTTACTGCAACTGCATAAGGGCCTGCCCAATCCGATGTACTCTTAGTGAGTTTTTAAATTCTAGGTAAGAGGACGCTGCCCTGGTTCTGGTTGGTAGGTTGTTCCACATCATGCTGCCTTTGTAAATTGGTGCTTTAATTAGTTTGTTTGTGGAAGGCTTGGGGACTTTGAGTAGAGTGGAATCAGCCCGTCTAGTATTCCTTTTTGTGTTTTCTATATATTGGGTATCTCTGGCTCTTCTGTACATAAGTGATAGGAGATGTGAATCTCTTCTAACCATTAGGTAATCTAGGTTTGCTTTGTCATGCATTTCCTGTACACTTAGTGTTTTGCCCCAATAAATTGTTCTTAACGCCCGGTTTTGGATCCTTTGTAGCTTAGTCAGTTGCTGCTTTGTGAGCAATCCATAAATTATATCATTATAGTCTATTATTGGTAGAACTGTTGATTTATACAGCAGTAGGGCAGTGTTTTCGCTTATGAAGCTCCGCATCTTCCTGATTGTAGTCATTTTTAGTGCCAATGATTGAGTTAGTCTAGCCAGCTGTTGATTCCCATTTAAGGTAGAATCAATCACTGTTCCTAAGTACCTGTATGCACTTGCCTCCTTAATTTGATTTCCGCCAATTTGCAGTGTTATGGGTTGTGCCCTTGCCTTCCTTGCTTTGGTGCCATAAATGACAAACTCGGTTTTATTGGTGTTAAGGGATAGTTTGTTTTCACTACACCACAGGTTAACCCTGGTCAGCACTGTCCGAACCTGATCGGTTGCTATTTGGAAATCTTTATTGTGTACTGTGAGTGCTGCATCGTCTGCAAATAAGGTGAATGTTGCATCCTCTGATACTTGGGGTAAATCATTTGGAGCCCAATTTTTCGGAAAGATATTCTGGAGATCGAAAAGGTTCAGAGACGTGCAACAAAATTAGTTGCAGTTATAAAGGACTTACCCTATGAACAAAGGCTTAGGGAATTGAAACTTCCTACCCTTTCCTACAGAAGGAAAAGAAGTGACATAATTGAAGTATTTAAAATTATGAAAGGTTTTGATAAAATAGATATGAACCAATTTTTCACCTTGAATAAAAGAGAAGGCAGTCGGGGCCATACTCTCAAACTAGTAAAACCCAGAGCCATTTCAAAGTTAAGGCAACACAGTTTCTCAAACAGGATCATAAATATATGGAACAGTCTCCCACAAAATGTTATTGATGCCGAGTCAATAAATTCATTCAAGAACAGATTAGAAAAGGCATGTGCTGATGATCCAGGGAAATTTGACCCCTTATTCACCACATGCTACTAATTATTCCTTGTGTTGCTTATTTACTTGCACTCAAGCAAAAATGAGAGACAAATAAGTGTTCACACTTCCTGTCTACCATTCGCTAGTTCACTATTTCGTGTGACCTTGTGCACTCCTGGTGACGTTCTAGTGTTATAGTACTGCTAGCCCACTGGGAGATCAGGCCGCCGGCACCATGACCTGAAACCTCACTCAGTCATATTATCCTGACACTGAGTGGCAACTAGGTAGGTCCTTTCAACATATCGCCAGTTTATTGGCGGGTTCTGTTGTACGAGTGATGTGGCTTTATATGATATTATTATTAATCAATTTTGAAACGGCAATGGTTATACCCCTCTTTCCCGCCAAGTGTTTAAACCGCATATTATGTCCATTTGTTCGGGGGTTGAAAAAAGAGAAAACTTGTTTTATTTAACGACGTCTCTAGAGCAAATGGATTTTTATCATCGGCTATTGGAAATACCGCCACATCGGCTACTCTTTCCGATAAAAAGCAAGGGATCTTCTATATGCACTTTCCCACAGACAGGACAGAACATACCACAGCCTTTGATGAACCAGTTGTGGACCACTAGTTGGAACGGAAAATAACCCAAACTGCAAATGGCAACTGGACACGGTCGTCGAATCGGTACAGCGCAAGGCCTCTCGTGCGGCAGATCGGGAGTTCGATTCCAGGTCCAGTCAAACCAATGACTTACATATTGATACTTGCCACTTCCAAGCCAGGCACCCGGCGTTATTAGGATAGGGCAAGGACCGGGTGGATCAGTGTCAGGATAATGTGACTGAATGAGATATCAGGTCATGGTTTCCCAGTTGGGCAGCACTATAACATCGCCATGAGCGTGCACTGTCACAAGTCAGTATTCATCCTGATATGACCTTGGATGTTGCCAGGACGTAAAACTCCAACAACAAACCGACTACTAACGCCGCCTGGGGATTGTTACATTCCAAGGCAGTTATCCTCTGTTCATGCCAGTTGGATAAAATGAAAAATCCCTCTGAGAAAAGAAAGCACACACAAAAAAGCCAATACCGCAGCCAAGCCATTGTCTCAAGTTGAGTGTTGGGTATCCCAGCCCGTGGCTGGTGCTCACTCAAAGCTGTTTAGCCGAAAGGGTTTGCTTACCCAAAACTGGAAACCTTAACCAAATTTATATACCCTTCACTCCTCCGTCATCTGAAGCACCACTAATTATCTACCTGGATGTCTGCCATTCTAGATATATACCCCCCCCCCCCCCACACACACACACCACACACTTTTTTCTTTCTGCATTGCTCTCTCACAAAAGTAAACCTTGTTTTATTTAACGATGCCTCTAGAGCACTTTATTTTCATATCATCGGCTATTGGATGTCAAACATATATGGTGATTCTGACATATTTCTTTAGAGGAAACCCGCTGCTGCCACATAGGCTATTCTTTCCGATAAGCAGCAAGGAGTCTGTTATATGCACTTTCCCACAGACAGGACAGCATATACCACAGCTTTTGATGAACCTGTTGTGGACCACTGGTTGGAATGGAAAATAGCCCAAATCCCAAATGGGTCCACTGAGCAGGATCGATCGGATGACCCACACCTTCACAGCTGGACACTCTACCGCCTGAGCTACGTCCCATCCCCCGCTCTCTCACATACAAAACAGAACCAAAACTAGAAGAAGCAGAGTACCCCTTATAAAAGTGCAGAAATGCGCAGATTACGCTACTCTTGGTTGTCATCTCCTGATGCTTCTGCTATTATTTTGAGCCAGAGCGGATGGCGAATGAGTTAGAGCGTCCGTCTCCCGTGTTGGTAGGCCATGGGATCGTGGGTTCGAACCCTGGTCGAGTCAAACCACTGACTTAAAAATTGATAATGGTCGCTTCCTAGCCATGCGCTAGGCATTATTAGGATAGGGAAAGGACTGGTTGGCTCAGTTTCAGGGTAATGTGACTGAGTGGGCTATCAGGTCATCGTGCTGGCAGCATGGTCTCCCAGTGGGGCAGCACTATAAAGTCGCTATGAGTGCGCACTGTCACAAGTCGGTACCCATCCTGATATGACTTTAGATTTTGCTAGGATGTAAAACAACGATCAACAAAGAGCTATTATGTTGCAGCTCTTACTTAACTGCCATCAATTGTAACATTGCACAGCTATTATATACCTATGAACTCTGTTATTAGTGTATTGTCCAGCTATTATTAGCCTGATAACTCTGCGGTCATTCTGAACAAGCTATTTAACTTGTGCCTCTTCTTGCATTGGCCAGCTATTATTTTCAATAATAGCTCTGCTATTGATGGCTATGACGTTTTATGTTGCCAGGATGAAAAACAACAACAGAAAACAAACGATATTGCTGGACAGTCCAGCATTTTTCAAACCTTATAAGTTAGAATTCATCTACCTTAATTAAGTACTTTAAAATGAAACCTTTAATCTGATTGATTGTCAGTACAGCATATTTCTTATCTCTCTTTCTATTAATATAAATATGTATTGCCAGTTCAAACATGTTCCGTGGACGGGAGGGCCGAAAGAGTTGAGCGCGCGTCTCCCGTTTTTCGGAGATCGTGGGATTCGAACCCGTGGGTTCGAACGCTGGTCGAGTCAAACTAATGACTTAAAAATTGATGAGTTGTCATATTTGACGTGCAATAGATGATGATAAAAATCAATGTACTCTAGAGGTATTAAATAAAACAAGAAAAAAAAAAGAGTGGACTGTTACAAATTGGTACCCATCCTGATATGACCGTATATGTTGCTAGGATGTAAAACTCCAACAACGAACCAACCAGCCTGCTAGTGCTACAGCTATTACTTAACAAAACCAAATCGAGGCTGCCTGCATATGGTAATGGCAGACATCCACCTGTCAACGGTCGCACCTCCTCCGTCACTTATGTCCAAACAAAAAAAAAGCCACTCACTGACCAAAAACACCTCGGTGCCGACTGCTTTGTCGGATTGATTCGGGTGTTCGGTCCATTTAATCCGGCCGGGAGATAAGAAGAAAGCAGAGGTTGTACATTCCGCCTTCCACGCCCCGCCATGCCCGCCCGTCCCCCGCCCCCGCCCCGGCCCCGGCCCGCCCCGCACCGCCCCGCCCCGCACCGCCCCGCCCCGCCCCGCACCGCCCCGCACCGCCCCGCGCCGCACCACCTGCACCTGCCCCAGCCCCCACTCCCGCCCCCGCCCCCGCCCCTGCCCCTGCCCCTGCCCCTTCCCCTGCCCCTGCCCCTGCCCCTGCCCCTGCCCTGCCCCTCCCCCTCCGCCTGCCCCTGTCCCTCCCCTCCCCCCTCCCCCTGCCCCTGGCCCTCCCCCTGCCCCCTCCCCTGCTCCTCCCCTGCCCGGCCCCACCCCTTTCCGCACGTCGGAAACAATGTTTCACGAATCGCTAACTCACAACAACACAGCGTCACATGCATAATGTATGAGTCTTTCTGGTGGCCGTAGGGGTGGGGATGGGGGTGAGTGGGCATGGGGTGGGAGCGGGGTGTTGGGGGGTCAGGGTCCATAGTAATATTGGTCTGTGTGTCGGCGGTAGGGCGAGAGGGAAGTGGAAATGCGTGGGTGTAATGAGTGGAAATTGGTGTGAGAGTTGCTGTAAGGGTCGGTGTGGGTGTGGGTATGGGTATGTGGGGGGGTGGCGTTGAGGCGTATGCGCTAGCTTCTTGGTTTTGGGGGGTTCGTAACCTTACGGCGGTTACTGGCTGCAAAACTGCAGCAATATAGAGAGGCACCGATAAATCGGTCCAATCTTTGGTTGAAGATTAATCTTCAGGTGGGACAGTTGTACTTGTAGAAGCTGGGGATGTCTTTACCACAATCAAAACAATTAATCGTTGGGCCGGCCCCTAATAACGCTGGTCTGGCGGTAGCAGAGCACTCATATCCAGCAACAGCAGCAAGGGTTCAGGAGCAAGGGATAGGTAAAGGTGGATCCAGCAGGTTTCAGCAACAAGAACAAAGCAAGAGAAAAAATGAGGTACAGGACCCCACCCAAG
The DNA here is from genome assembly GCA_030323885.1 of Branchipolynoe longqiensis. Lineage (NCBI taxonomy): Eukaryota > Metazoa > Annelida > Polychaeta > Phyllodocida > Polynoidae > Branchipolynoe > Branchipolynoe longqiensis. The sequence continues at coordinate 23,442,719 of CM059189.1, read as the reverse complement.
CAAACAACTCCCTTCATCAGGGGGAGAAGTAACGAAAGGGTAGAGCATAGGAAAGAGAAATGAGGAGAGTTGATTCAAAGGACCATCTCTCTTTGCTCTATGGTGACCAGCAGGCGAGCCAAAGACACGGACAGTGTAAGAGTAGAAAGTGAAATGTTGGTGGGCTCCCCCTCCTGGAACTCTTTTCAGACATTATCAAGGAGGAGCAAGGCCAGCAAAGAGGAGATAGAGAGAGGTATGGACGAAGTGCGGTCTGGATAGGAAGTGATGTGTATGTGTGGTGGTGGTATTGGGGGGTGGTAGAACCTTCCTCCTGAACCCTTGCTGTGTTCTCTGTGGTGGAGTGGTTAGAGTATCTGCCTGTTTTCTAGGTCGGACTCCTAATCTGAAGGTTGGTGGTTCGATTCCCCTTGCCCCCACCTCTGCCAATTTAGATTTCCACCGCTGGGAATAACTTACAGCGACATCAAATGCCAGTTGCTCTTATACCATGTCTATGTGGTGTAGGAGGTTAAAAATCCCTTGGGTAGGTAAAAGTGTAGACTCAGGCTTTCTATTGACAAACTGTCTAATGGTGAAAACAAGTCTAATGGTGAAAACAAGGGAAATGGCCACCAGGGTGTGTCTGAGATTGGAGGTGGGCGGGTAACAACAACTCGGGAAGCCGGACACAGGTGGGTTACAGGGGGCAGGGGGTGACGTCAACTGTGGATGGGTGTAGGTGAGTGAGTGAGTGTGGGTGCGGGTGGGGAGGGTACGTGGGCGGTTAGAATAGACATTATGCCAAACTAGATCAGTCCAGTCTGTGAAAGTACCGCCTTCTGAGGAAGGGAATAGAAGAGGCGGGAATATATTACTAATAGCATTAGTAATACTAGGGTGGGTGCATCGACGCTTCTGTTGGGTGTGAGTGTAGGTGTGAATGTAGGGGCATGGGTGTGTGTCAGTGTGGGTGCGGGTGTAACGTGTAGGGGGTGAGGAGTGGGGGTGGGGATGGGGGGGGGAGATTAGGTTATTTGGTTGGGAGTATAGTGATTACTACATGTGGGTGTGCATACAAATGTGGGGGGATAGCTTCAAGGTGGCGGGTGGGTTAGAAGGTGGTTGAGTGGTTGAGTGGTTGAGTGGTTGAGTGGTTGAGTGGGTGTGTGGTTGCGTGGTTGCGTGGTTGCGTGGTTGAGTGGTTGAGTGGTTGAGTGGTTGAGTGGTTGAGCGGTTGAGCGGTTGAGCGGTTGAGTGGTTGAGTGGTTGAGTGGTTGAGTGTTGGAGTGGTCGAGTGGTTGAGTGGTCGAGTGGGCGAGTGGTCGAGTGGTCGAGTGGTCGAGTGGTCGAGTGGTCAAGCGGTCAAGCGGACAAGCGAGTGAGCGGGCGAGCGGACGAGCGGGTGAGCGGGCGAGCGGGCGAGCGGGCAAGTGGGTTGAGCGGCTGAGTGGGCTGAGTGGGTTGAGCGGCTTGAGCAGCTTGAGCGGCTTGAGCGGCTTGATCGGGTTGAGTGGGGTGAGCGGGGTGAGCGGGGTGAGTGGGGTGAGCGGGGTGAGTGGGTGAGTGGGTGATTGGGTGAGTGGGTGGGTGGGTGAGTGGGTGGGATGTTCAACTGGTGTTGCGCACTTGCTGTCCGGACTCCACTTCGTTCACACTTCTTCTATCACTGTTCAGCTGCCGGTCTTCTCTCCTGAATATGTCTTTTAAAAATACTGCAGGTGGAGGCCGGCCACCTTTTCACCTTCTACCTGCTTACTCTGTCCGTGTCTCTGGCTCGCTGACTGGTCACCACAGGGCAAGTAGGCGCATCCCTTTGACTCAACTCTCCTCACTTCTCATTCCTCAATCCAAACCTTTCTTCTTTTTTTCTCCCGGGCAGGCTTACTCCTCCTCCTGATCAAAGAAATTATTTGCTCGGGTGGGGCCCTTTTCCTTTTTAAGTGTTCCACTTTCCACCTTCTTCCTGCAGATCCCACCTTTCCAGCCAACCCCACCCCCACCCCCCTTCTCCTCAACCCATCGGCGACTGGACACAAAATCAGACCAGATCCGGTGCTGCTTCAGCGAGGCGTCGTTATTGTAGTATTCCCTACTCCTACAACACAAGAAGTGTACACTTCAGCCAAAAACGGACCGATTTTATCAGTGCCGTATCAATACCGCAGTTTTTCAACCTGTGATCGAAAGGTTAGGAACGGTGTTTGTGGTTGATAATTCCCGCCAAAAGTATGCGCATGTTGAAGAAGAGTGGAAGATCTATCCAACCCCATTAGAATAATGGCCGGGCAATTTACACACATATATATGTGTATATGTGTATATGTGTATATGTGTATATGTGTATATGTGTATATGTGTATGTGTGTATGTGTGTATGTGTGTATGTGTGTATGTGTGTATGTGTATATGTGTATATGTGTATATGTGTATATGTGTATATGTGTATATGTGTATATGTGTATATGTGTATATGTGTATATGTATATATGTATATATGTATATATGTTTAACCGTTCGGCTATTCTGCCCCTGCTTAAGGCTAGCCTAACGTGTTAATTTTATGTAATATTATGTAATATTTTCCGTGTGAATTTCCTGGGCCTGCCGCGGGCTGCTGCGGCTCCTCCTCCCGTCTGCGGTTAGTCTGTCGCCATCGGTGTCCTCCCCGTGCTAAAGGCGGTTAGCCAGAGTTTCGTCGACATATGCAATTTGCCTTCGAGCGCATTTATCGGCCTAAAGTATCTCTAGATCTATAAATTAGGTTATTTCAACTAACTGGCTGTCCCCTTCGCATTTCGGTGTATTATTGATGTTATGGAATTATTCCAGAAGTACGCGTCCAGCTAGAGCTGCCGCCGCTGTCACTGATAATCAGTTCTAAGTTAATGCCGTTAATTTCCGCCCTCAAGTAACACTACGTTAATTCAGTTAAGGTGTTGTCATTATATTCCCGCAGATGGGTTAAGTAACTGCATAAGGCTTGCTTAGGCTTAAGGCCCTTAATTACATATAAAGCAATCAAATATCAGGTTTTCCATAGCGGTTAATCTACAGTAATACTGGAGGATAGTAAAGAATGCAAGGAACGTCCCAATCCACCTTCACAAGAGCTCACGACTTTATTCTTACCATAACTAACAAGGATACCAGTGAAACATGCATATCTAATAAAGAAGCAAATAACTCCCTTTCCCTCCCGTGTGGTTTGATTCAGCTAGTTTTAGAATTTAGATAGTAAAAAGCCTAAATATCAGTTGAAATGACAGAGCGTGCAAAAACACGTCTGCCAGGTCAGGCCCCGAACGCCCGACCTCCCATCATTGCTTAGCTAGTCGCCAAGCAACGCTTTACCGCTGCAAACCCTCGCATGCACAAGCGGTAGCAATTTGCGCGCCCGTGGACCGAGTGCGCAAATTGCTCAAAGGTGAGTAGACACGCCCACTTCATATGTATATATGTATATATGTATATATGTATATATGTATATATGTATATATGTATATATGTATATATGTATATATGTATATATGTATATATGTGTATATGTATATGTATATATGTATATGTATATATGTATATATGTATATATGTATATATGTGTATATGAATATATGTATATATGTATACATCATATATACATATATATATTATATGTGTATATGTATATGTGTATATATGTACATATGTATGTATGTATATATGTATATATGTATATATACATATATATGTATGTGTATATGCATATATGCATATATGCATATATGTATATGTGCATATATGTATATGTATATATGTATATATGTATGTATGTACATGTGTAAGTGTGTATGTGTGTATGTGCGTGTGTGTGCGCGTGTGTGTGTGTGTGCGTATGTGCATATGTGTGTATGTGCATATATGCATATGTGCATATGTGCGTATGTGTATATGTGTATATATGTATATGTGTATATGTGTATATGTGTATATGTGTATATGTGTATATGTGTATAGGTGTATATGTGTATAGGTGTATAGGTGTATAGGTGTATAGGTGTATAGGTGTATATGTGTATATGTGTATATGTGTGTGTGCATATGTGCGTATGTGCATATGTGTGTATGTGCATACGTGCATATGTGCATATGTGCAAATATGTATATGGGTCATTCTCCGAAGCTGTGTACCACTTTTGTGACATGGAAACCCCAAATGAAAATATTTCAAATAATAGCAGAAACCTTTCCAAATGATAGTTTATATGTTGTTATCTAAAATAAAATCATATAAATTATAATCATATTTTGGATGCATGTTGTGGATAGATTAAATACAATGTAGAATTGCTTACATGCTTAATACACAGAGTCAACAATAACTACAGTAAAACCTCTCTAAATCGACCGACTTTGGGAACCACTTTAATTGGTCCATTTATGGAGGTGGTCGGATTAGGGAGTTAGAATATGGTTACAATGGCGTTGTTGGGAGCCAAATAAAGCGATCGATATAGAGGAGTGGTCTATCAATCATACGGAGGTGGTTATGCAGGTTTTACTGTATTTGATTTACTACCCCCCCCCCCCCACCGCCCAAAGAGAAGGCAAATTCATGAATACCTTAATGTGGAATACAAATATGTGCTTAATAAACTAATGTCCGCCCCCTTCCGCCAGCTCGCCCGCCCACCGCCTTGTTCTTTCCGTGATGTCTCCAAACACTACCGACCAGACCGTGGTGATATGACTTTATATGTTGCTAGGACGTAAAACAACAACAAACAAACAGACACAACTACCCACCAGAAGGTAACTAACTCCCTGCAGCATGGGACCGCCTTTGGCGATGCCTATCCTGTGCTGCAGATTTGCAACCTTCGCTGCTTCAGTGCCAATGTGACTGAAAGTGAAAACTCCCCCCACCCTAAAAAAAATTTTTTTTAAAAAAAAGAACCCACTAACCCCCCCCCCCCCCTCCCCAAATATAAACCCACAAAAAAACACAACCGCATCCCCCCAGACGTCTGTTTCCCTGGTGGTTGAAGGAAGTTGGGCGAACGGATGGAGGTGTGGGGGGGGGGGGGCGGGTGGAGGTGGGGGAGGAGGGGGGAAGGGGGGGGGGGAGTAGGGGTGGAACGAGCGGTGATTGAGGTGCATGGTGAGTCGGGGTTGTCCTGATTTAAAATGTAGATTTTATCGGGGGTGAAAGGGCCCGGTGCATCCGGTGTGTGTGTGTGTGTGTGGGTGGGTGGGTGTGTGGGCGTGTGGTTGTAGTGTGTGGGTTTGTGGATGTGTGGGTGTGAAGCTCCTTTTTAATTAAATCCCGCCGGAGTACAGGTGGTATCACACATGCCATTATTCTCTAACACAAGGTGTTTCCCCTCCCCACCCTCAAACACCCACCCACCCCCACACACACATACAGGTGCCCGCCCCCCCCCCACCCACTTCCCCCATACTCACAAAATGAGCAGCGATTCCTGCTCCACCGGACGCAGTGGCCGAATCGGTAGAGCGCACCTGTTTGTCTTTGTCATTACTAGGATAGGGCTAGGACTGGTTATCTCAGTGTCAGGATAATGTGACTGAGTGGGAAATCGGTGAAACTGGTGCTCGTGGCCTGATCTCCCAGTGTTGCAACACTATAAATTCGCCATGAGTGTGCACTGTTACAAGTTGGTACCCGCCCAGATATGACCTTAGATGTTGCCAGGACGTAAAATTCCATACCAACAAAACAAACAAATCTTTCTCCCGACTGAGTGGGAAATGTGGTCATGATGCTGGCGGCCTGGTATCTCAAAGGAGCGGCACTATAAAGTCGCCATCACTGCGCACTGTCACAAGTCGGTACTTGGCCTGATATCACCTTGGATGTTGTTGGGATGTCCAATCCTAACAAAGAATCATCGACTTCTCCTCCCCCTCCTCCTCCTCCACATCCGGGCTACTCAGCGGATGCTCTTAAAACTGGCATGCGCAGTCACGTCCGGCTGAACAGTCAACTTCCGGGTAAAGGTAATGAAAAATAATGATATTTTGTTGTTGTTTGTACATTAGATGATTAAAACCACATAGTCACTTAAGATATATCCAAAGTTTGCCCTTCAAAATAAAAGGTCCTTCAAGTTACAGTAAGCTTGATAATAAAAATCAATAGACCCCACCAATTAAGCTAGTGACATCTATCGGAATAATCTGGAACCACTCTAGTCCGGTACATTCCCCCGACTGCCTATGATTCCACATGCTAAATCTCCATAAAGAATGCTTGGAAAAATAATAAAATGCTTGATTACATTCAGATATTCATACTGCAACCGGCATCAAGATCTTATCCTTGTAATATATATATGTATATATATATATACACCCAACTATATTGTATTTTTTTCTTCTGGAATTTGACGGCCGTTCTCTCCACGTGTGCTACAATCCGGCAGTGAAGCTAGTGGCATCTATCCTCAGAATCTGGAACCACTCTAGTCGGGTCTATTTAAACCATTTATCTAAAACAATATCTGGGGCCATATGCAGGAGTCGGTGTTACCGAGCCAAAACGCGTTTAGAGGGGATTTCTGGTTTAGCGCCGAAAAGTCGGTATGCACGAGTCAGTGATAGGCCTAACACCAAACCCTTAAACGAGGTTAGGGTAACCCTGATCCATAGGTGGTTTAAGGTTGGTGTTAGGCACCGATTAGGCCCAAATCTATTCAATGCGATCATATTTGACAGAATTACATATGCAATAAGTGAAATTTTATCAATTTAACCCTAAATTCGAACCCTCCTTAAGGCTACCGCCGCATTGGCGGTGATATTAATAGTTATATTTTCGAATCGACGAAGGTACAGTCAACAAACCGCCGCCGCCGCCAGTATGGAAAGGGACGCCGATGCGGCGGCAGCGATTTGTTTACTTTACATTCGTCGATTCGAAAATATAACTATTAATATCGCCGCCAATGCGGCGGTAGCCTTAGGGAGGGTTCGAATTTAGGGTTAATTTGATAAAATTTCACTTATTGCGTATGTAATTCTGTTAAATATGATCGCATTCAATAGATTTGAGCCTAATATATGTTTACAAATGCAGAGGGATTTCCCAAATCTATAAATAAATTCATGTCTAGCTACTATTAGTGTTACGCGCTCCTGCATACAACTTGACACAGTTTGCGACTTCGGCGATAGCTAACCGGTAATAGGCTGTATCACCAAAAGCCGCTATCCTCAACTCTTGCATATGGCCCCTGATCTTTAAAACCATCGGTTTGGTGCAACTTTAATGGCGATGCGTGTGTATCTATATGAAGGCAGCAATTACAGGGTTTACATACCAGACTCACCAGACTCACCCAGAGTAAAATTGCTTCCACAATTACCAGAATTATTGAAGTTCACTTGCATCTCTTCATTCCATATTGGACCATCAACAAAAGCACACCCCTCAAACACTCGAGATGGTTCAGTGAACACGAGGCCTGCCTATGTCTGGTTGAATTTGGTTAGTTGGCTGCTGGAGTTTTACGTCCTACCAACATCTATGGTCATATCAGGACAGGTACCGACTTGTGACAGTGTGCACTCATGGAATTTATAATGCTACCCCACTGGGAGATCAGGATGCCAGCACCATGACCTTATATCCCACCCAGTTACATAATATTTGTTTGTTGTTGTTTTACCTCCTAGCAACATCTAAGGTCATATCAGGACGGGTACCGACTTGTAACAGTGCACACTCATGGCGACTTTATACTGCTGCCCCACTGGAAGACCAGGCCACCAGCACCATGACCTGATATCCCACTCAGTCACATTATCCTGATCATGAGTGCCATGCTCGGAAGCAACGAGTGTCAATATTTAAGTCATTGGTTTGACTCGACCATGGTTCGAACCCACGACCCCACGATCTACCAACACGGGAGACAGACGCTCTAACTCATTCGGCCATCCCGTCTGGTCCCCAGTCACATTATCCTGACGAAAGCCAAACAGTGTCTGGTCTCTCTGTTTAAAGTTGTCATAATCGAGACAGCGAAGCAGTAAATGTATCAAGAACAAAGACGGCAAAATGCTCTTTGAAGAAGATGAAATAAAGTCCAGATGGGAAGAATATGTAAACGAACTATACAATGATGACAGAGGGAACCCACCCACAATTGAGAAAGAAGATGGGAATATTATATTAGTATCAGAGGTTGAGAAGGCTATCAATGATCTAAAGGCAGGTAAGGCTCCTGGAAGTGACCAGATAACATCAGAAATGATAAAAGGACTAGATGAAGTGGGGATTCAAATCATTCATAAGCTAGTAACTGACATCTATGAGACTGGATTTATACCATTGAATATGAATGAATCCATATTTGTACGACTCCCAAAGAAGCTAAAACCAACATTGTGTACTGAGTACAGAACACTAAGCCTGATGAGTCATATGTTGAAGATGATCCTGAAAATAATTTTACTGAGAAACAGACAGAAAATTGAAGAACAAATCAGTAACGTACAAAGTGGGTTTATATCTGGAAGAGGTACACGTGAAGGGATTTTCAATATGAGAATGATTTGTGAACGTTATTGTGAAGTGAACCAGGATGTTTATGCCTGCTTTATTGACTATGAGAAGGCCTTCGACCGAGTCAATCATGAACTGTTAATCAAATGTTTACAAGATATTGGTGTCAATGGCAAAGACATTAAACTAATTGTGAACTTATACTGGACACAACGTGCATTTATAAAAATGGAGCAGGGCCTATCGGATGAAGTTATGATTAAACGAGGAGTTCGACAGGGGTGTGTATTGTCACCATGTCTATTTAACCTGTACACAGAGATGATTTTCAGACACATTGAAGATTGCAAGGGAGTGACAATAGGTGGCATGAACGTCAACAATCTTAGATATGCCGATGACAGTGTAATACTAGCAGACAGTGAGAAAAACCTACAAGATATAGTGAATAGAATCAATAAAGCTGGAATACTATTCAACATGAAGATGAATGCCAGGAAGACCAAAACAATGGTTATAAGTAAAAAGACAGATAAACCAAATGTCAATATAACCATAGATGGCACAAACATAGAACAAGTATCCGAATTCATATATCTCGGACAAAAGATTACAAATGATGGGAGATGTGAGGAAGAAATTAAAAGAAGGATAACAATAGCCCGAACAACATTCTCCAAAATGTATAGAGTGTTAACATCAAGTAAGATATTAATACAAACAAGGAAGCGTATTCTTCAGTGTTATGTGTGGTCTACTCTAATGTATGGGGCAGAGACATGGACAATCTCTAAGAAAATGTACAAACGTTTAGCAGCATTTGAGATGTGGACTTATCGAAGGATGATGAAAATATCATGGACAAAGAAGATCACCAACAAAGAAGTTCTCAGAAAAATTAAAAATAAGAAAAGCTTGTTTGCCACTATACAGACAAAGAAACTTATTTATTTTGGCCACATCATTCGTCAGAGTTCAATATACCGTACATTGTTGGAAGGGAAGGTGAATGGCAGCAGAGGGAGAGGGAGACCAAGAACATCATGGTTTACAAATATTTCACAGTGGACAGGCTTGAATTATTCACAGTCTATCAGAACAGCACAACATCGGGACAAGTGGAGAACCATTGCATCCAACCCTCGACTAGAGGATGGAACTATTGATTGATTGAATCGAATGAAAGCATAACATTGTCGCGAGAGTAATGAAAATGGGAAATATTCTGCCCAGAGCAGGATTCGAACACACACTTCTTGCCATTCCGGGGCTGGCATGATAACCATTACACTACCTAAGCTTCTTGATGCAATCACCCAATCCACGCATACCAGCATGTGGGGCTCCTTGCCTGAGGGGTCAGTGCAGACTACTACAGTAAAACCTCTCAAATTGACCACCTCCACAGATCAGACACTCCCTTATATCGATCGCTTTATTTGGGTCCCAAACGATCACCCATACAAAACCATTGTAATAATTTAAAAAAACTCCCTAAACCTTCCACCTCCCTAAATGGACCATTTAATGTCGGTCCCATGGTCGGTTGATTTAGAGAGGTTTTACTGTGCACTATTTTGAAAAACAAAACAGTTATCTAGATTTAATCATACACAAACCTAAATACGCCTAAGCTCATTAATCATGCCTTTGGCGTTTTACCTGTTAGAAACGTCAAAGCCGACTGACTTCAATGGTGGGTGTGGGGGGGGGGATATGACCTAGTTAACATACCAATGGCATACCAGATTTGGGTTCATCTATTGTCCACACACCATGTACTTTGCTAGATAAAAGATTCACCTGGTACTTGCAGTACACGGGTGAAGACCAGCCTTATATATACGGGCGAAAATAGGGTTAGTATGGAACAAGTAGAATGCTTGGCACCAGTGTCAAATGGTTACTTATATCAGAACAGAGTTGGTGAAATGGGAGAGAATGCAAAAAGACAAGATGGCGGCCAGAGAACTCTGTCGATTTCACTTTTAAATTGCATTAAAGTATATGTTTTATTATATTGTCCAACTCAAGAGTAGCAGGTAAACATGAAGACATATACAAAGAATAAATGTTGCTTCTTAGATTGTGAAATTAGGCTCTCATAAAGACTCAGTTCATTAGCCCGATTTTTCAACCATTTTTATATAAGGCTGGTTTTCACCCCTGTACTGGAAGTACGGGGTGAATCTTTTATCTAGTAATTTGCATGCATTCATTTCAAATATCTACAAAGCTACCTAATTAATCAATATACAGTACAACCCCGTTAAACCAAGCTCGGTTAACCCAAACGATCGGTTAATCCAAACTTTTTCGGCGGCCCAGCAAAATACTACCATTTATCATACAAAAAAGTTGGTTAAACAAAGTCGGTTAATCCAAAGTATCGGTTAATCTAAACAAAATTGTCAGCCCCAGGCCAGTTCCAGTACAGTTAAACCAAACTTTCATGTGGTTTTAAGGTCATCTGAGACTTTTTTATATGATAAATGGTAGTATTTTGACAGGTCGCTGAAAAAAGTTTGGATTAACCGATCGTTTGATTTAACCGAGGTTATAAACTGTATATAAAAAAAACAATAATCATATTGTCCACATACATTGTACATTCATAATGCACCCCGTTTTTGTCAAAGCCAATTCAAAGTGAAAGCTTGGTTAAACCAATGATCAGGTAATCCAAACAAATGTCTAGGGTCCCTTCAAGTTTGGTTTAACGGGGTTATACTGTACCATGAGCAGTATTCGGCCATGAACTTTGTTTGCTGGTGTTTTACATCCTAGTAACATCTAGGGGTGGGTACCGACTTGTGACTATAACAGGATAATGTGACTGAGTGGGATATCAGGTCATGGTGCTGGCAGCCTGATTTCCCAGTGAGGCAGCACTATGAAGTCGCCATGAGTGTGCACTGTCACAAATCGGTACCCATCCTGATATGACCTTAGATGTTGCTAGGACGTAAAACTCCAACAACCAACTAACCCGACCTTCCGCACGGGAAGCCTCAGCTCAACCGATTCGGCGACCGTGTCCAATCGGACACAGTGTAATATTGCTACAATAGTTTGACTAATATATGATTTACCAATACTATTACTACTAATAATGTTTAAAGGAGCAGGACTTAGCTCAGGTGGTAGAGTGTACACCTGTGATGGTTTGGATCATCCGATCGATCCTGCTCAGTGGACATATTTGCAGTTTAGCTTATTTTCCATTCCAACCAGTGATCTACAACTGGTTCATCAAAGTATGTGAGATGCGCTGTCCTGCCTGTGGGAAAGCGCATATAAAACATCCCTTCCTGCTTATCGGAAAGAGTAGCCTATGTGGCGGTAGTGGGTTTCCTCAAAAGAAACATGTCAGAATGAGCATATGTTTGACGTCCAATACCCGATGATAAAAATCAATATGCTCTAGAGGCATCGTTAAATGAAACAACCTTTTAAAAAAATATTTTTTTAAATGTGAATATATGTTTTTGTTAAACCTTCATTTATGTACCTTTAAAGCCGGAAGGATATCTATCTTTGCAATAAATGTGTACACAATTCTGACTCGGCCACAGACACTGGCTGATTACACGCCTACTCAGACCGCCGCCAGGGGGGTGGGGGGGGTCGGGTATGTGTGAGTGTGTGTGAGTGTGTGTGTGTGTGCCTGTGTATCCCGCTGTGTGTTACGGCGTGTGTTCTCTCCGACAACCTCGGGGGGACAATGGGAGAAATTAATTGTGAAATCCGCAGGCGACCATATTACACACCTGAGACGGTCTCTTGGGTGGGCCAGATACCCTACCCCGGCCCACTATAACTAACTATTCACCGACCAAAAGCAACCAAAATTAATTACAATACCACCAGCGAGATATACATCAATATTAGAGCATGTCACATAGACCTATTTCATGTGACGTCAGCATAGGTATTTAGGTCAGTGTGAGCGCTGGTTGGCTGCAGGATGACACACTGTCACACTGCAAACCCAATGGATATGAGCAATCTTCATATTGAAAAGGTGAAATATCTCTAGAACCACACCATTTAGAAACAAACTGCTTGGAACACATATATAAAACATATTCAATGAACAGATTATATTAAATTTATAAGGTTAGGATTCTGCATTTCTATTAATTTTGAATAAAATTGACATTTTGAATTGTGCGTATCGGCAAACTCAATGCATTGTCACTGGCTATGAGCAATCTTTATAGAGAAAAGCTGAAATATTTCTAAAACCACACTATTTAGAAACAAACTGCTTGGAACACATATAGAAAACATATTCAACGAACAGATTATATTAAATTTATAAGGTTAGGCTTCATCATTTCTATTAATTTTGAATAAAATTGACGTTTTGAACTGCGCATATCGGCAAACTCAATGAGTCAATGCATTGTCAATGGCCGTGAGCAATCTTCATACAGAAAAAGTGAAATATCTCTAAAACCACACCGCCTAGAAACAAACCGCTTGGAACACATATAGAAAAGATGTGTAACACAGATTATATTAAATTTATAAGGTTAGGCTTCTGCATTTCTATTAATTTTGAATAAAATTGACGTTTTGCACTGCGAGTACCGACAAACTTAATGGCAGTGTGCATTCGTTCTGCTGTCAAGCTGCGCGCGCATACACGATGTTTACAAACATTGAAAGGTGTCTATGCACATAGATATTCATTCCACTTCCCCTAAAAACACAGATATAAAACTTGATGTGCTTGAATAGGAACTAATTGTCCCTTTTCTTCTATTAAAGGTAAATGTATTCTGCTAAATAAGGTATTTTATCAGCCCCAACACACTCGCCTTCTGGTATTTTTCAATTCAGAATGATTGGCACAAACATATATATATATATATATATATATAACAATTAGCTAACAATAGCTGTTGAATATACAAATTGCAGCAATGTATTCCTTTGTTGTTGAAGATTTATACTGCCTATCAAGTATCATGGATAAGCCTGAATAGGATTTCTGATTGGTTCCTACAAGTTCCACAGCAATATAGCAACATTAGTGTCATAATGACGCTTTATCAAGATTAGCTAACAATGGTGACCAGACGGGGTAGCCGAATGAGTTAGAGCGTCCGTCTCCCTTCCTGGTAGATCGTGGGGTCGTGGGTTCGAACCCTGGTCGAGTCAAACCAATGACTTATAAATTGATACTTGTCACTTCCTAGCCTTGCGCTCATCATTATTAGGACAGGGCAAGGACTGGTGTGCTCAGTGTCAGGATAATGTGACTGAGTGGGATACCAGGTCATGGTGCTGGCGGCCTGGTTTACCAGTGGGACAGCACTATAAAGTCGCCATGAGTGCACACTGTCACAAGTCGGTAACCATCCTGATATGACCTTAGATGTTGGTAGGTCTTAAACCAACAACAACAAACAAACAAAAACAGCTAACAATGGCTGTTGAATACACAATTTGCGATATATAGGGCAATGTATTTCTGATAGTTACCTGCAAGTTCCACAACAATATGACAACAGTTGTGTCATTATGACTACATCAATATCAGATGGATCGATATTGAGTATTTTATTGGTATTTAGAATATAAGCAGGCGTTATCTTCCGTATTCACTTGGTAAATTTAGTAAAGTTTGATCAATTGTTTGGTTGTTTTTTTTAATTAAAAAAAAAATTAAATTAAAAAATTAAAGAAAAAAAGTCGTTATTTATTTTATTTTTGTTTTCACCTGGCGATGAGTGAGGTATTAATCCTGTGAGGGACTTGCCGGTAAGCGATCCGCTGGTGTCGAGGTGAGAGGCAGGACTTGGCGCCCCAGGTGTGGAGACTTCAAAAGGCAGCCGGCGTTACGGCCCTGTCATGTGGGGAACCTTGCTCAGCTCTTTGGGTGATGGTGATGGTGGGTGGCGGGTTGGTTGTGTGTGTGGGGGGGGGGGCGGGGGCGAGGGAGGCTGGGGGTGGTTATGGTGGCTACTGTCACTGTGGAGAGTCACACGTACAGTTGGTTACACCGCGAACTAGTCACACCCATTCCCAGTTGATACCCACACGCGCACACAGACACGCGCATGCGCACTGTAACACTAACACTACATATTCATACACCCATACCCACACCCACACCCACAGCCATATCCCCATACCATAGCCTCCACTCCCCCACCCTTACCCATCCCCACACCCACACCATCCCCACACCCACATCCACACCCACAGTCATACCCCCACATCTATCCCCACAGCCATAGCCCCACATGCACAGCTATAGCCCCACACCCACACCCACACCCACACCCACACGCACAGCCGTAGCATCATCCCATAGCCCCACAGCCGTAGCATCATCCCATAGCCACACACCCACACCCACAGCAAAATCAATATGCACACCTAACCCCAAACCATACCCCACACCATACGCCCATGCCCACACCCACAACCATAGCCCCACCCCACACCACACCCACAGCAAAATCAATACGCACACCAAACCCCAAACCGTACCCCACACCATACGCCCACACCCACAACCATGGCCCCACACCCACACCCACACCCACACCCACAACCATACCATATGCACATCACACCCCCGCACCAACACCCACCGCCATAGCCCCACACCCAACCCACAGCCATATCCATACCCATTCACACCCTCGGCTACATCGACATCCGCACCCACACACTCACAACCACACATATGACCCACACACACACATTCAAGCATGCCCTTGTTCTTTGGAGTTTTACATCCTAGAAACATACAAGGTTATAGCTGCACGGATATCGACTTGCGACAGCGCACACTAACATGGTAACACTAACAGCACATTTATAGTGCTGCCACTCTGGGAAACTGCACTGCTGGCACCGTGACCGATATCCCACTCAGTCACATTATCCAGATACTGAATACACTAGTTTGTGCCCTATTTTAGGAATATTGAGTACCAAGTTAAATAGCGACGAGGAATTTGATCAGGTATTGCTTAAATTCTGTTGGGGTTCGAACCTGCCACATCTTGCAGGGGAGGTCAGCTAGCTCTCTTACCTATTCGGCCACCTGGTAAAGTCTATGCGTCCATGAATATATATAAATGTACATGTATAATAACAGTAATAAGATTCTTATTAAGAAGGACCAGCCGGGATGGCCGAATGAGTTAGAGCGTCCGCCTCCCATGTTGGTAGATTGTGGTGTCTTGGCTTCGAACCCTGGTCGAGTCAAACTGATGACTTAAAAATGTATACTTGTCGCTTCCTAGCCTGGCACTCGGCATTATTAGGATAGGAAAGGACTGGTTGGCTCAGTGTCAGGGTGATGTGACTTAATGGGATATCAGGTCATGGTGCTGGTGGCCTGGTCTTCCAGTGGGGCAGCACTATAAAGTCGCCATGAGTGCGCACTGTGACAAGTCGGTACCCGTCCTGATATGACCTTAAATGTTGCTAGGGCATAACACAACAACAAATAAACTTATTAAGAAGAAGATTGATTGATTGTTGCTTGCTTTAGGCGTTTTCGGCAGCAGAAGAAGAAAGATGGGCAAAAACGAAGAACAGAAGAAAGAACAGGAACAGCAAGAGGAAAAACATTTGAAGGGTTCATGCGTAAAAACCGACAAATGCATTTCAGTTGTTTTCTGTCAAACAGAATTTACTGTTGCATTTTCCAGTTAACGTATGTATCCACAATTTTTTTTAAATATTTGTATTCATCTGAATACATATTTTGTCAGCGCCGAGGCACTGGTCTTCCAGCCGTTGGAGCGATCACATTTGATTTGTACATAGTGGACATGGAATGTGTTGCATTGTGTGCAGCACAACCCATTCTGAACATATAAAGAAAGTGAGTAATTTCATATAGAGTGTGGTATTATAATATGGAATGTGGCAGTTTCTGCAACAACAAAATGGTTTGGATTTTCAGAATGATGACAGCTTCAGCTGAAATGTGGTAGTCATGGTTTCATTTTGGCCAGGTGGGTATTTGTTGATTTTTGTGCCTGAACCCTTCATGTGAAAAAGGAAGAGGATAACACAAAAACTGTATAATAATATTATGCCGTTATTATCACGGATTAATTCGCCTTTATTTGTTAATACCAGACAGGATCGTCGAATGAGTTAGATCGTCCGCCTACTGTGCTGGTAGATCATGGGGTCGTGGGGTCGAACCCTGGTCGAGTCAAACCAATGACTCAAAAATTGATACTTGTCACTTCCTAGCCAGGCACTCGGCATTATTAGGATAGGGCAAGGAGCAGTAGAATGAGGAAGACCAATCGTCCGCGATTGAAATTTCCCCTGCTAAAACAACTAACGTACCAAAAAAACTAAAACTAAATTCAAATGTTTGTTTGTTTACAGTTGCATAGTCCGATGTTTTGGGGTTTCTCTCATTTTCTGAGATAAGCATATTAGGTTGATCATTATAATCTACCTCAGTTTAGTTTGAAGTAACTTTTATTTTAAATGGCAAACTTTTGAGATATTTGAAGTGCAAACATGCTAAATTAATTTTGGCAAGCTTGCCAAAACTCTAACACCATAGGCTTCTACAGTAACAGGTTCTATTCAATTGCCTCAATATTCCCTTATATGTGATGATGTTTGTTGTTGTTTTACATCCTAGCAACATCTAAGGTCATATCAGGACGGGTACCGACTTGTGACAGTGCGCACTCATGGCAACTTTATAGTGCTGTCCCACTGGGAAACCAGGCCGCCGGCACCATGACCTGGTATCCCACTCAGTCACATTATCCTGACACTGAGCACACCAGTCCTTGCCCTATCCTAATAATGCCGAGCGCCCTGGTTAGGAAGCAACAAGTATCAATTTTAAAGTCATTGGTTTGACTCGACCGGGACTCGAACCCACGATCCCACGATCTACCAGCACGGGAGACGGACGCTCTAACTCATTCGGCCATCCCGTCCGGTATATATATGTGATGATAAATGTTTAATAAGTGCACCCCTATCTACGTTAGATATGTAGAATCAAATCTAGATAATTGTTTTGGTTTTGAAAATTTGATGTTGTCATCGGACTATGCAGCTTTAAAGTTGCAAAATCTGATGCTTTTGAGTTTCTGCCATTTTCTGAGATAAATACATTACGCTGATCATTGTGATCTACGTTATGTTAGTCTGAAGTAACTTTTAATTTAAAGGGCTAACTTTGGAGGTATTTGACGTTAAAACATGTCAAATTAATTTTGGCAAGCACGCCAAAACTCTGACACCATAGACTTCAGTACTAACAGCTTCTATTAAATTGACTTATTAAGGCCTTCTATGCAGAAACAAATGCTTAATAAGTGCACCAGTACCTAAGTTGAATATATAGAATCAAATCTAGATCAGTGTTTTGGTTTTGAAAATTTGATGTTGTCATCGGACTATGCAGCTTTAAATTGAAGACGAGTAGCTCGGTGTGAGCTATATGTTACTTGTGCCTCGGAGGTTGGCAGATACCTGGGGGTAGCAAACTGCAAACTGCTTATGCCCGGTACACACCTAGCGTATACGATCGTTTTCCCCGCACCCACCTAGCGTATACGACCTAAAACTGCCCAAAAATCGTGAGGTGTGCACTCCCCTAGCACACCTACCGATTGCGATTCACGACTAAAACTCATTTTTAGGGCTAAAACGGTAGGTGTGCGCTAGCACTACGATTGCGATTCCCGATTCGAAAAATGAATCGGCCCGACTTCAGTTTTAAGCTGATCGGGAGTTTTAGTGCGCGAATCCTATACGCTATGTGTGTACATGGCATTAGTGGGGAGCGGGACATAGCTGAGGCGGTAGAGTGTCCCACCTGTGAAGGTTTGAGTGATCCGATCGATCCTGCTCAGTGGACACAATTGCAGTTTGGCTTATTTTCCCTTCCAACCAGTGGTCCACAACTTGTTCATCAAAGGTGGTGGTATGTGCTGTCCTGTCTGTGGGAAAGTGCATATGAAAGACCTCTTGCTGCTTATCGGAAGGAGTAGCCTGTGTGGCGGCAGCGGGTTTTCTCTCAAGAAATATGTCAGAATGGCCATATGTTTGACGTCCAATAGCTGATGATAAAAATCAATGTGCTGCAGAGGCATCGTTAAATAAAACAAACTTTCTTTTAGCAAATTGCTTAGTAATATATGCTCTATCGGCAGCAGAAATGTTGGTCTTTTGTGGGTTTTTTCGAGAACCGTTGCATAGAAAATATCCCTTCAATTTTAACCAAAATCAGCTTATCTTTGAAAGACCAAGACGTACATCAAAGCAAATAAACAACAAATAAACCACTTTTAAATGACCCCAGCACTCACAATAGTAGATCCAGCCCCTGACACCCGACAGTCAGATAAACCCCCATCCCCTCCCCACCCCACACACACACCCACATACACCCCACCCCACACTTACACCTACACTTACGACCGGGCTCGGTGTCCTAATCGGTAGAGCGCGGGCCTCGCGTGCGGAAGGTCGGGAGTTCGGTTCATGTTCGAGTCAAACCCAATGACTTCAAAATTGATACTTCTCCCTTCCTAGCCTGGCACTCAGTATTAATAGGATATGGCAAGGACTGGTTAGCTCAGTGTCAGGATAATGCGACTGAGTAGGATATTGGGTCATGGTGCCGGCAATCTGATTTTTGAGTGGGGAAGCACTATAAAGTTGCCATGAGTGTGCACTGTCACAAGTTGGTACCTGTCCTAATATAACCTTAGATGTTGCTAGGCCGTGAAAAAACAACAAACAACAATAACCTACACTTACGCTCACATGCCCACACACACACTCCCATACCCACCCACACATACACACCCAAAACACCCCCAGAACACCCCCACACCCACACCCACACCCACACCCACACCCACACCCACATCACACCCACACCCACACACACACCCACACGAACACCACCCACACCCCACAAACATACAAACACACAGTAACCCCCCCCCCACCCACCCACCAGCACGTCACTCCCCTCCTCCCCCCCCCCTCACCCCTTTACTCCCAACGCCCACAGAGCTGTCTGCTGGCTGTGTGGATGCGCACCCTTGACGCCGATGAGAGCTGCGGCGACGCCCGCCCGCCCTTAAAAGCCGGCAGTGAAATCAATTGGCACAGAGTAACTGTCGGAGGTCAGCTAAACGCCGAACCACAATGGCTGCCATCCCACAATGCACCAGCGTCAGCCAAAAAGGGCCGAATCTGCGATCTGACTCGGATGATGGATGATGCAGATGGACCAGCGTGTGTCTGTGTATGTATGTGTGTGTCTGTGTGTATCTGTGTGTGTCTCTGTATGTGTCTGCGCATAGGTTAAAAAAACGGCCGGTCAGGGGAGTCGAAGTGTGTGACCCGCCATGGAAAATTACTGGTATGGTCAGAATAACTCCCGCCCCCCTCCCCTACCCCCACCTCCAATCCTTTCCCCAAATGTAGTTTCCTTTGTTATGTTTAAATAGATGGGATGTGTAATTTTTAGGATTTTAAACATTTTCTTTCAAAATGTCGCCATTGGTTTCATTTTAAAGCTGCATAGTCTGTTGAAATATCAAATTTTCTAAACCAAACCAATTATTTCGATTTGATTTGACCTATCTAACTTAGATACTGATGCACTTATTAAGCATTTGTTTCTGCATAGAAATAGAATGCAATACTGAGTCAATTTAACAGAACCTGTTACTGCAGAAGTCTATGGTGTCAGATTTGTGGCAAGCTTGCAAAAACTAATTTTCCATGTTTGCACTCAAAATATCTCAAAAGTTTACCATTTAACATAAAAGTAACCTTGAACTAATGTAAAGTAGATACTAGTGATCGATCTAATATATTTATCTCAGAAAAACTACATGAATTCAAAACCAACGGACTGTGCAACTTTAATGAAGTCGGCAAAACAGGGGCGTAAATGTGGGGATTGGGTTGTGGGATATTTAAATCATGATTTCGTTCTCTATTTTCTATCTCTTGTATCTCTATCTCTATCTGATCGCTGCATACTGATATCGTTTATTCAGGTAGGCCTCCCTATTTAATGTTCACTGGACGCAGTGAAAAGATTCTTTGGAATGTACTGTGTAGCCCCCAATAGCCGATGTTTACTTTTTGTGCTGGGGGTGTCGTTAAACCTGCATAGTTCGATCAAAAAAGCATAAACTTTTCAAAACCAGAATAGGTATCTAGATTGGATCCTACATATTTAGCTTAGATAGTGATGTCATTATTAACCATTTATTGAAAAAAAATAGAAGGGGAT
Source organism: Branchipolynoe longqiensis (assembly GCA_030323885.1). Classification (NCBI taxonomy): domain Eukaryota; kingdom Metazoa; phylum Annelida; class Polychaeta; order Phyllodocida; family Polynoidae; genus Branchipolynoe; species Branchipolynoe longqiensis. Next base: position 23,421,948 of record CM059189.1, on the reverse strand, counting down.
ACTGAGTCAAGTTAATAGAACCCGTTACTGCTGAAGCCTATGGTGTCAGAGTTTTGGCATGCTTGCCAAAATGAATTCTACATGTTTGAACATCAAATATCTCCAAAGTTAGCCATTTAAAGTAAAAGTTACTTCAACCTAAAATAAAGTAGATCACAGGGATGAATATAATGTATTTATCTCAGAACATTTAATCAATTCAGAGCCATCAAGCTATGCAAATTTAAAGACACACACAAACAAAGAATATACGGCGAAAGCCAACTATTTGCAGGATCAGTCTCGGTCTGTGTTAGGAACTCCAAACAATGAAATATCTCTTATATTGAGAAAATGTGTTCTGGTTAATAGTTAGAACACTCTGATCGGTTAAATTTTTGTAGGAGGGTGCCCTGATCTTCGCGCTGACAGGGATCCAAACCCAATAGTACGCCTCAGTGACCACGCCTAATCTAGGCTCTAATTACTCTCACCCCCATCCCCACATACACTACACCCACACCCACGCCCACGAAGGCACACCCACACCCATAGCAACCGCACACCCAACCCCACAGCCACACGCACACGCACACGCCCTCGCACACGCACACGCACAGGCACACGCACACCCACACGCACACCCACACCCACACCCACCGCACACCCACACCTACACCCACCGCACACCCACACCCACACCCACCCCGCACCCACCCACCCCACACCCACACCCACACCCACACCCATCACCCACACCCACACCCACACCCACCCCGCACCCACCCAACCCCACACCCATACCCACACCCACGGCCACACCACCCCACAACCACACCCACCCAACACCCTCACCCATACATACACCCCAAACCCACACCCACCCCACACCCACCCCACACCCAAACCCACCCCACCCCACGCCCCCACACCACACTCACACCCCACCCCACCACCACACACCCACACCACACCACACCAAACCAACACCCACGCCACACCAACCCCACACCCACACCCACCAAACACCCACACCCACATACCCACACGCACCCTACACAAAACCCACACCCACCCCACACCCACACCCCTCACACCACCCTACAACCACACCCACCCCTCAGCCACCCCCCATACCCACCCCACACCCCACTCAACCCCAGGACACCCACACCACGCCAAAACCCACACCCACTCCACACCCACACCATGCCAACACCCCCACCCACACACACACCACATTCACCGCAAACTCACACCCACACACACCCACATCACACTACAGCAAACCCACACCCACACCATCACACACCCCACACCCACACCACACCAGCACCCACACCTACCCCATCCCACACCCACCCCACACACCCACCCCACACCCATACCCACACTCACACCCACACCCACACACCCACATCCACTTCCACACCCACCCTTCACTCACACCCTCCCCACACCCACCACGCACCCACACTCACACCACTCCACCCCCACCCCCACACCCCCACCACAACCACACCCACACCACACCAACAACCACCCACCCCACACCCACCCACACCCCCCACCCAACCCCCACAAACCATGCCACACTCATAAACACCAATCCTCACTCACACCACCCCCACACCCACACCACCCCACACCACACCATCCTCCCACCCCACTCCCACCCACTCCCACCCAACATTCACACTCACACCCGCACCCACATCCTCCCCACACCCACTGCACACCCACACTCACACCACCCCACATCCACCCTACCCCACCCAACACTACCCCAGAACCACACACACACACACACACACCACACACACACATACATCCATCATTCCCAGCTGTAATCATCTTTTAATCGCTAAACCCTTCGATCCCACCCCGCAACCCCGGGCGACATTTGCTCTGTACACGTGTCCAACACACACACAGCGGAGTGTGCACATGTGTGTATATGTGTGTGTGTGGAGGGGGGGCAGTGTTACTAAATACAGAACTTTTCCCAAACCGCAGAATCAATTATCTTAAGAAGAATGCATCATCAACGCACACCACATCGAAAGCATGGACCACGATAAAAGGTCCTTAAAGAAAACATAATACACAACCACCTACTGAAGAAACAATATCTCACCTGATCTTGGGCGCAGTCACTGCTTGCTGTGTTCTGGCACAAAAAGCAAAAGACCGGCCAGAAAAGATGGTAGATATTACAAATACGGAAACTAGCCCTACTAAGTACTAAGGAATTCGAAATGACTATCACCATAGGGCGCAGTCCATCTGGGTATGTGTACTGGCACAAACCAAAGCAGAACCAGGCAGGCCATGGTCATGCATCCGAATCACCCTGAAATACAAAATGGCTAACCATACAACACAACCATCCCACCTAGTCGCAGTCCTGAAGGGTCCAGGGGTGTTCTGGCACACTGGTGTACTATCTAAGGACAGGGCATGGGTGAAAGGATGCTGTAACAAACCACAATGGGATGGGATCCTCTCCCACAGGCCTGTATGTCATCTGCATAGATGTACAGAGTAGGCTAAGTTATCATATACAGGTTAGGAAAAAACTTGAAAATTAAAAAAAAACTAATATAGAAACTACTAACACCCAAAACCGCAAAGGTTGGCCCGAAAAAGATCAGGTAAAGACTCCTGAGTGCGGGACCAGACCAATCCAGTATCACAGCTGTCCAGCGTTGAAAACAAGCACCCTCACGGGAGCTTATACGTTATGGGCAGAATAAAAAACTTGTCACAAAAAAACAAAAAAAAAAACATTATTATTGTGGAGGTGATGACAGTGGGAAGTATTGCCCCATGATCAGGATTCGAACCTACATCTCTTGTATTTCAAGGCACTAGTGTGTTAACCATTACACCGACTAGGTTCCCTGCTTTCATCACCTTGTCCATCACCCTATACGTGCCTGTATAAATATGTTTTGTATTTATATAATATATTATATGTATACACAATATATATGAGGGGTATGTGACGGGTCGAGAAACTAAATAAAATCAGTGTCAAATCAGGGTCATTTTCATTGTCAATCATTGTCAAATCATTGACTTTTTGCTTGAGAGATCAGTGCAGATTACTACACTCATCCCCCCCTAGAATTCCGAGTCTTTTAAATGGTTTTCATCTATGCTGTTTGTTTGTTGTTGTTTTACGTCCTAGCAACATATAAGGTCATATCAAGACGGAATACTGATACATTGTTTTACTGCTTGCAATTACCGACCACCTCCATAAACGGACCACTTAAAGACCGTCCCATGGTCGCTCCATTCAGAGAGGTGTTACTGTACTTACATCCATTTATCCATCCATACATACATACATACATACATGCAATGCACTTATATATATATATATATATATATATATATATATACATACATACAGAGGGTAGGGGCAACACAACCATACCATGTGTAGCTTGTGCAGGTTCAACAACATTTACCTATTATTTCCATCAATGCCGCAGCACATGTTTAATAAATGCAGCCACGTCTAAGTTGGATATGTCGGACAATATCTAGCTAATTATTTTCGTTTCGAAAAGTTGATGGATTCATCGGATTATGTAGCTTTAATAATGTAGTAGTCTGCACTGACCTCTCAGGAAAAAGAGCAACACAAGGAGGTAGCCGTAGAGAGGTGATTGAGGCAGGGTGCCTAGATAGTCTAATGATAAGGACACTATTTCCAAAAAAGCAAGGAGCGTGGAAAGACTGGTTAGCTCAGTATCAGGACAATGTTTGTTTGTTGTTGTTTTACGTCCGAGCAACATCTAAAGTCATATCAGGATGGGTACCGACTTGTGACAGTGTGCCTTCGTGGCAAATTTATAATGCTGCCTCACTGGGAGACCAGGCCGCCAGCACCATGACCTGATATCCCACTCAGTCACTTTATCCTGACACTGAGCCAACCAGTCCTCGCCCTATCCTAATAATGTCGAGCGCCTGGCTAGGAAGCGATAAGTATCAATTTTTAAGTCATTGGTTTGACTCGACCAGTGTTCGAACCCACGATCCTATGGTCTACCAACACGGGAGACGGACGCTCTAACTCATTTGGCCATCGACAATGTGACTTAGGAGGAAATTGAGTCATGGTATGGATGACCTGGTCTCCCACTGGGGCAGCACTATAAAGTCACCATTAGTGTGCACTGTCCCAAGTCGGTGCCCATCCTGATATGATATTGGATGTTGACAGCATGTAAAAACTCCAAAAACCAAATAACAAGCAAACAAGATTATGTTGAAACATTATCTTGATACCTATTTTGCTTTCTCCAAATTTGAGGCTTTCATCTTTCACTCTACGGCATTAAATGCGAATGAGGTAAGTGAGCAACCAGTGACGGATCTTTTAGGTCCTAGCACCATGTGAGGTCATTGCGAATGAGGCCAGCCTAAAGGCTATAAGCAGATTTAGGAAACAGAAGCCTATAGGCAACCACGAATAGGCTGGACAATGCAAACAAAGCACCCCCTTATAAACCCATTGCACAAGAGCTCTCCCTTTGTGGTATCTCTGACGGAGAACACGGTTTTAGCCGGTCCAATTACAAGTTTATCCCCGGGATCGATTCCCCACACAGCTCTTTATTTCCGACTCAGGCGTGTGACTCCGGCCACAGAGCTGTGAAAAGGGTGTCCCATCCACAGGCAATAAAGCCCTCAACTAAAGGCGTCTTCCTCACCACTAGGGGCGCTTTGATGGGTAACTCTGGGGCATTTATATATATATATGTATATATTTATATATATATATATGTATATATATATGCATGTGCACAAGGACATATATGATGCATGCATGCTTAAATGTATGAATGCATAAATGCATGAAATTATGAATGCATGGATGTATGAAGGTATGAAGGTATGAAGGCATGAATGCATGTATGCATGTGTGTACATATGCATGTCTGCATGAATGCATGAATACATGAATGCATGAATACATGTATGCATGTATGCATGCATGCATGTATGAATATATACATGTATGCATGCATGCATGAGTTCATGTATCAATGTATGCATGCATGGTTGTATGCATGTATGCATGCATGTATGAGTTCATGTATCAATGTGTGCATGCATGGTTGTATGCATGTGTGCATGTGTGTGTGAATATATGAATGTGTGCATATGTGCATGTGTGCATGTGTGCATGTGTGCATGTGTGCATAAATGCATGAAATTATGAATGCATGGATGTATGAAGGTATGAAGATATGAAGGCATGTCTGCATGAATGCATGACTATTTGAATGCATGAATACATGAATGCAGGTATGCATGTATGCATTATGCATGTGTGCATGTATGCATGTATGCATGTATGAATGTATCCATGTATGCATGTATGCATGAGTTCATTTATCAATGTATGCATGCATGGTTGTATGCATGTGTGCATGTGTGCGTGTGTGAATATGTGTGCATGTGTGCATGTGTGCATGTATGTATGCATACATGTATGCATGTGTGCATCTATGCACATATGTATGTATGCATGTATGCTTGTATGCATGTATGGATGTATGCATGTGTAGTTGTCTGAACTGACCTCTCAGGCAACAATCCGCATAAACAGGTAGGTGTGGGCAGTATGGTGATGTCAGGAAGCCTATGTGGTGTAATGGTTAGCATACTGGCCCGGAATGCAAAGAGATGTGGGTTCGAGTCCTGCTGTAGGCACAATATTTCCCATTTTCATCACCCCTCACAACACTGGTTGCCATGACCATGATCCTGTACAAGCTACACGATGCATAGTTGTTGAATACCCGGTGTGTGTATATTTAAGTGCATTGCCTGTATTTATGTAATTGTGAGCATTAAAAGACTTACAATTCCAGGGGGTGATGAGTGTAGTGGTCTGCACTGACATCTCAGGAAAGGATCCACATAAACAGGTAGGTGTGGGTAGTGTGGTGATATAAGCGAGCCTAGGTGGTGTAATGGTTAGCAGACTGGCCTGGAATGCAAAGAGATGTGTGCTCGAATCCAGCTCTAGGCACTATATTTCCCATTTTCATCACCCCGATGAGACATGTATGAATGTATGCAGGTATGCATGTATGCACGCATGCGCGCATGCACACATGCATGCATGCACACATGCACATATACACACATGTGACTATGCATGAATGCACATATACACATGCATGTATACACATGTATGAATGTATGCATGTATGCACACATTCAGACATGCATGCATGCACACATGCATGCACACATATACACATGTGCATATGCATTTATGCATGTATACACATGCACACATGTACATGCACATATATACATGCATGCATCCATGCATGTATGAATGCATGCATGCACACATGCATGCATGTGCATGCATGCATGTGTGCATGCATGTATGTATGTATGCATGTAAGTATGTATGCATGTGGTTGATTTCCACTCATAGTTGGCGCCGCCGTCTCAAAATGAAGAACCATATACTCTACTATCTAATATAACATAGCAATTAACATGTCGAATAACAGGTGTATGGACTGTGGAGAAAATACCTATCCACATTTATTTTTCTATAATTCCAATATAGGGCACATAATAATATAATTATCTACGGTTATATAATATTAATAACCGTAGAAAAGTAGTAGTTATATAATAGTACCTACACATGTATATGTATATATAACTAAGTATATATACATATGTGGAGAGACAGACGGATAAAATGGGTATCCGAATTTCTGGTTCTCTAATTTCAATATATAGGGCGCATATAACCGTAGAAGAGTAGTTGATATATATAATGTATATATATATATATACATTATATATATATATATATATATATATATATCGAGAGAGAGCACGAGAGAGAGAGAGAACTCGAAAAGTGGTGGTCTTATCAATATATACATCACAGATATGGGTCATTCTCTAAAACTGGGCACAAACGTGTGACATAGAAACCCAAAGTGAAAACCTTCCAAATAATAGCAAACAAAACTTCCAAATAATAGCATAATCCAATTCCTATGAAGGGTTGCATATTGTGCATATGTCAGAGTTGAACAAAATAAATTTCACTTTTTTAATTAAGCAATAATACAAATTGAGCAATACATTAATATCACTCGTGTAACATGAAAATCAAAGACACACTCAGAACTCCATTTTAACATATTCAACATAGTCAAACAAGATTTTATTGATTACTGTTAAGCGTACAAGCTTATGACTTAAGTTACAAGAAAAAAGTTGAGAAATAAGTTGAAAAAAAGTGTGGCTACATGCATAGTGTAAATGTGTAAATGTTCACCTTTTCACATTAGCACAAAATCATATAAGTAAACTTTTAATTTCTTTCTTGGGATAGCTTCAATAATATTATTGCAAACATATTTAATACACAGAGGATACAATAATTATTTGACTTGCAATCAATAAAAGAAAGAACAAATTATCAGCATCGTAATGTGAAAACAAAATATGTGGTGCCCAGTTTTATAGAACGACCCATATATATATATATATATATATATATATATATATATATATATATATATATATAGCGGCACCTTTCAATGGTACATTTATATATATATATGAAGTGGGTGAGACTGCTCGACCTCATTTTGCGCGGGCGCGCATTTTGCGCGGGCGCGCATTTTGCGCGGGCGCGCATTTTGCGCAGGCGCGCATTTTGCGAGGCAGGGTTCCCTGCTGTAAAGCGTTGCTTGGATACGTCAATTGTGACTATCCTAGCAACGATAGAAGGTCGGGCGTTCGGACCCAGACCCATCGGACGTGTTTTTGCACGCTCCGATGTTTTAGCCGAGATTTAGGCCTTTATTATGGAAATTCCAAACTTATTTAACTTAATTATATGGGAGGGGATTTGACTTATAACATACATTCCACTGTTGAACTATATTTAAATCATAACATAAGTTATATTGATAAATTCATTCTGTTAGTAAGAGGTAAGAATAAAATGGTGAGCTCCTAAGAAGTGACATGAACGTTCCTTGCATTCCTTACTGTCCTCCAGACTTATATTATTAACCGCTATGGTCAACTTCAGATTGCTATTTGGATTGCTCTATAATCTTATTTAATTAAGGGCCTTCTGCCCATGGTCTGTCAGGAATTCACATGGAAACAATTATTGATATTAACACGTAGGGTCGCCTTAAGCGGGGGTGGAATAGCCCGACGGTTAAATATATATATAAATGCCACCGAAAGGTGCCGCATCCCTCTACTAAAACGAGCAAGCCTGGCGGAATTACTCTCTGTATAAAACAGCAGGAGGTCGAGTCTGATCACTCGGTTGGACAGGTAGACAAATCCACAAGACCGTCACTCCATCACCCCCAGCCCCACACACCCCAACACACCCACACACACACACACACCACACATAGACAGACGCCTTGAGAGGAGGTGTCTTCCCTGAGCCGGTCCATTACGTCGACAGCAGCGGGCGCCAAAAGAAGGTACTCTCGGCGAGTTCTAAGAATCTCAAAGCGCCCGCGCGCGCTGATAAAAGCATTCGGGCGCGGTGGTGACTGGGGGATTGGTAGAATGTGATTGTGTGTGTGTGTGGGGGGGGGGGGGGGTATAGTGGGGTGGATAGAAATGGGTGTGGGGTAGGGAGGGGGTGTTTGGTTGGTTGTTGGGAGTTTTACGTCCTGGCACTGTCTAAGGTCATATCAGGATGGGTACCGACTTGTGACAGTGCACACTCATGCCGACACTGACAGGGTGCACTCGTGCTGACTTTTATAGTGTTCCCCCACTGGGAAATCAGACCAACACCACCATGACCAAATATCCGACTCAGTCACATTATCCTGACACTGACCTACCCAGTCCTGGCACTATCATATTAGTATTATAATGTCGAGCACCAGGCTAGGAAGAGACAAGTATCAATTTTATAACTAATATAAGTCATTGGTTTGACTCGACTGGGAACCGAACTCCCGATCTCCCGCACGCGAGGACCGCGCTCTACTAATTCAGCCACTGCGCCCGGTAGGGAAGAGGAGGAGGATGGAAAGAGATGGGTGGTGGGTGTGGGGATAGGAGTGGGGGTGGGGGTGGGGGTGGGTTGATTGCCTGCTGGCGGTGGATGGTTATAGGCCGACGTACCTGCCGCTCCCAGCGGGGATGATGCTAACAACAATGGCGGCCCCCACCCCATCCCCCACACCCCACATCCCCCCACCACCTACCCCCACCCTTACAAGTACAAGACAGTTAGGACTCCACCCCACAATCAGAACGAGGCACGAGCGGCTGCCGGGGCAAATTGAAAATGGCACTTTGACCACGTGTGTGTAAGTGCGTGGTTAGTGATTGGGGTGGGAGGTTGAAGGGCGTATGTGCGGGTGGGGTGGGAGGAGCTGGGGGTTAATGGTGTTTGGTTGTTTGTTGTTGGTTTACGTCCTAGCAACATCTAAGGTCATATCAGGATGGGTACCGACTTGTGACAGTGAACACTCCTGGTGATCGTATAGTGCTGCCCAACTGGGAGACCCGGCTGCTGGCACCATGACCTGATATCCCACACAGTCACATTATCCTGACACTGTGCTAACCAGTCCCTTGTGTGATCCTATTAATGCCGAGTGCCAGGCTTCGTAGTACCAAGTATCAATTTTATTTATAAGTCATCGGTTTGACTCGGCTGGATTGGAAACTTCTGACTTTGCGCACGAGAAGCCTGCGCTCTACCGATTCGGCCACCGCGGCCGGTGGGGGTAATGATGGAGGGTGTTCTACTTCGCCATATATCACAGACACTACACATATCACAGCGTGCTGGCAGTGGCAGAAAGGAAATATACAGCCACTATTAGCCAATAAATCACGCGGGAAACTCATCTCATTTGAAGGCGTAAAGGATAAACAGACAAATAAAAGCATCTATTGTTTCATTTAAGGCCCTGTCAGTGTCACACCTCACCGGATTGGGGGAAACAGAAAGAAACCGAACAAAGTCTGTTGATATCCGGCAACCACCAGCTTCTGTCCATTCCATATCCATTGCATATCCGTTGCATATCCATTGATATCCGTTGATATCCATTGATATCCGTTGATATCCATTGATATCCGGCCTGATCCATTACAAGTTTTTAGCATGCACAAAGCTTGTAAGGGGGTGCGCCTATGCGGTTATTATCCATTACCGTCCATTCCCCGTCCGTCCCTTGTTCGTTCCCATCCATTACCTGTCCGTTACCCGTCCATTCCCATCCATTCCCGTCCGTTACCATCCGTTCCCATCTGTTCCTGTCCATTCCCGTCCGTTACATATCCAGTACACGACCGTTGCCATTAGTTATAATTCTTTTTGTATTCTGAAATGTTCATTGATCATTAGATACGTTATCAACCGTCACCATCTGTTACCGTCCGTTACCCGTCCGTTACATAATCAATACATTTCAAGTGCAAATAACACCGGGCTAGAATATTCCTTGTCTGGTTCTGTCCGTTGCTCAATCTGCCACAGTGTGACAGGCACTATAAAGTCGCTAACTTTTGAGATACTTGAAGTGGAAACATGCTAAATTAATTTTGCCAAGCATGCCAAACTGACACTGTATCCTTATAGTATACAGCAGCATATTAAAGTTGTGTAGTAGTCTGCACTGACCTCTCAGGCAAGGATCCACATAAACAGGTAGGTGTGGGTAGTATGGTGATATCAGGGAGCCTAGGTGGTGTAATGGTTAGCACACTGGGCCGGAATGCATAGAGATGTAGGTTTGAGTCCCGCTCTAGGCGCAATATTTCCCATTTTCATCACCACAACGACACTGGTTGCCATGACCATGATCCTGTACAAGCTATGCACTGTATAGTTGTTGAGCCTACCCTGTGTATGTATGTAAGTGTGTTTGTTGCCTGTATGTATGTAATTGTAAGCATTAAAAGACTTACAATTCCAGGGGGACGAGTGTAGTGGTCTGCACTGATCTCTCAAGCACTGGTTGCCATGACCATGATCCTGTACAAGCTATGCGCTGTATAGTTGTTGAACCTACCCTGTGTATGTATCTGTTAGTGCATTGCCTGTATGTATGGAATTGTAAGCTTTCAAACGTTTACAATTCCAGGGGGACGAGTGTAGTAGTCTGCACTGACCTCTCAGTCCAGTAACCACATAGACAGGTAGGCGTGGGTAGTATGGTGATATCAGGCAGCCTAGGTGGTGTAATGGTTAGCACACTGTCCTGGAAGGAAAAGAGATGTGCGTTCGAGTCCCGCTCTCGGCACAATATTTCCCATTTTCATCACCCCCACAACAGTTGCATTGGCCGATGGTTTTGAATTTCTGATTTTTTTCTGAGATAAATATATTAGATCGATCACTAGTATCTACTTTACATTAGTTCCAGGTTATTTTAATTTTAAATGGTAAACGTTTGAGATATTTTTGGTGCAAAGATGGAAAATTAGTTTTGGCAAGCTTGCCAAAACTCTCACACCATAGAATTCAGCAGTAACAGGTTCTGTTAAATTGACTCAGTTTGCCTTCTACGCAGAAACAAATGCTTAATAAGTGCATCAGTATATAAGTGAGATATGTAGAATCAAATCTAGATAATTGGTTTGGTTTAGAAAAGTTTATATTTCATCAGATTATGCAGTTTTAAATTGATTCAGTATGTCCTTCTATGTTGTAACAAACACTTAGCTTAAAGGGCGCATTCCATATATGCGTAATGCGTAATGCGAATGCGAATGCGAATGCGACAAAAAATCGAAACGCCTTGAAACCTATGAGCTACATTCCATACACGCGTAATGCGTAATGCGAATGCGAATGCATCAGAAATTCATTATCCCGATCGGTCCCTGTAGCGATCGGTACGTAATGCGTTATGCGTCAAGCTGGATGTGAATAGAAACCTGAGTCTGATGTCTCCATTAGTTTAACACCAGGAGAGGCGACTGAGCATTACGGAACGGCCTCACAGAGGGGTGCTAATTGGAAACACATGGTGAGCTGGGCACCAGGGAGACATAGGGTTAGGGGAAAGCTAAAAATGCTACCATATGCACAGAAATATGAATACTTATCTATAATTTGGTTATTATAAAGGTAGGAACCCCCATGTGACATACAAAAAGTTACATAGATATACATGCAATATTTGGTCACATACAGAGCAGTATGGAGAATAATTGTTTATTTTTATTTTTTAAATATAGCCAGTCGTGCGCCACATAACGCATTACGCATTACGCGTATATGGAATGCTGGCATTCGCATAACGCATAAAGCTAGGATTCCTTACACACGGTAAGCGGCATGCGGCATGCGGCAAGCGGCATGCGGTATGCGAATGGGAAGATTCCTTACACACGGCATGCGGCGTGCGGCATGCGGTAAGCAGCATATAAAAGTGTGCACCCATGTGTACATTCATTGGTATTCATATTTATGTGCATATGGTAGCATTTTCCAGTCAGTCTCCCGATTGGGACGGTCCTAACATCCTAAACTGAGCCATGTTAGGACCGTCCTTTTCGGTCAACAAAACCATTATTTTGTCTTTATGTGTGCTATTTCTACTCCTGGGGGTTCCTACCTTTATTATAACCAAATTATAGATAAGTATTCATATTTTTGTGGCTCTGGTAGCATTTTTAGCAACCGAACCACCACCACTACCATATGTTTCCACTCAGCAGCCTTGGAGACTGCTTCCTAACAGGTCCGCGCTCTACCTTGTCCTGGCTGTCCGTAATTATCAGTCGCCTCCTCCAGCCTTATATCAATGGACAAATGCGACTGATGCTTTTCTATTCACACCCCATGTTAGGACCGTCCTTTTCGGTCAACAAAACCATTATTTTGTCTTTATGTGTGCTATTTCTACTCCTGGGGGTTCCTACCTTTATTATAACCAAATTATAGATAAGTATTCATATTTTTGTGGCTCTGGTAGCATTTTTAGCAACCCGAACCACCACCACTACCATATGTTTCCACTCAGCAGCCTTGGAGACTGCTTCCTAACAGGTCCGCGCTCTACCTTGTCCTGGCTGTCCGTAATTATCAGTCGCCTCCTCCAGCCTTATATCAATGGACAAATGCGACTGATGCTTTTCTATTCACACCCCATGTTAGGACCGTCCTTTTCGGTCAACAAAACCATTATTTTGTCTTTATGTGTGCTATTTCTACTCGTGGGGGTTCCTACCTTTATTATAACCAAATTATAGATAAGTATTCATATTTTTGTGGCTCTGGTAGCATTTTTAGCAACCCGAACCACCACCACTACCATATGTTTCCACTCAGCAGCCTTGGAGACTGCTTCCTAACAGGTCCGCGCTCTACCTTGTCCTGGCTGTCCGTAATTATCAGTCGCCTCCTCCAGCCTTATATCAATGGACAAATGCGACTGATGCTTTTCTATTCACACCCCATGTTAGGACCGTCCTTTTCGGTCAACAAAACCATTATTTTGTCTTTATGTGTGCTATTTCTACTCGTGGGGGTTCCTACCTTTATTATAACCAAATTATAGATAAGTATTCATATTTTTGTGGCTCTGGTAGCATTTTTAGCAACCAGAACCACCACCACTACCATATGTTTCCACTCAGAAGCCTTGGAGACTGCTTCCTAACAGGTCCGCGCTCTACCTTGTCCTGGCTGTCCGTAATTATCAGTCGCCTCCTCCAGCCTTATATCAATGGACAAATGCGATTGATGCTTTTCTATTCGCACCCCGTGTCGCATGCCGCATGCCGGACCGATCGCTACAGGGACCGATCGAGTTGTCGCATTCGCATTCGCATTCGCATTCGCATTCGCATACCGCGTGTAAGGGTTGCACCTCATTGACTTCAAGGCGTTTCGATTTTTTGCCGCATTCGCATTCGCATTCGCAGATCGCATACCGCGTGTAAGGAATCTCAGCTTTACGCGTAACGCATAACGCATTACGCATTACGCGTATATGGAATGCGCCCTTATAGCTGCATAGTCCGATGAAAACATCAAATTTTCAAAACCAAGACAATTATCTAGATTTCATTCTACATATCTAACTTAGACACTGGTGCATTTATTAAGCATTTGTTGCCACATAGAAGGGAATATCGAGGCAATTTAATAGAACCTGTTACTACAGAAGCCTATGGTGTCATAGTTTTGGTGTGCTTGCCAAAACTAATTTGGCATGATTCAAATATCTCAAAACTTAGCCATTTAAAAATAAAAGTTACTTCAGACTAAAGTATGGTAGATCATAGCAATTAATTTAATATATTTATCTCAGAAAAATGACAGAAACTCAAGACCATCAGATTACGCAACTTTAATTAATGCATCAGTATCAAATCCAGGTGAATGTTTTTTTGTTTTTTTTGTAAATATAGTTTATTCATTGAATAAAGTCTTTTGTCAGCGCCATGGCACTGGTCTTCCAGCCATGTGACAATACAGTTATTTACAATATATGTGTAGTGGTCTGCACTGACCTCTCAGGCAAGTAACCACATAGACAGGTAGGCGTGGGGAGTGTATTGATATCAGGGAGCCTAGGTGGTGTAATGGTTAGCACACTGGCCCGGAATGCAAAGAGATGTGGGTTCGAGTCCCGCTCTAGGCACAATATTTCCCATTTTCATCACCCCCACGACACTGGTTGCCGTGATCAGGATCCTGTACAAGCTTTGCGCTGTATGGTTGTTGAACCTACCCTGTGTATGTATGTGTTAGTGCATTGCCTGTATGTATGTAATTGTAAGCATTACAATACTTACAATTCCAGGGGGACGAGTGTAGTGGTCTGCACTGACCTCTCAGGCAAGTAACCACATAGACAGGTAGGCGTGGGGAGTGTGTTGATATCAGGGAGCCTAGGTGGTGTAATGGTTAGCACACTGGCCCGGAATGCAAAGAGATGTGGGTTCGAGTCCCGCTCTAGGCGCAATATTTCCCATTTTCATCACCCCCACGACATATGCATATGTAGTCTGATATTGTCATCAGCAGCTAGCCCAAATCAGCTGAAATAACAATATCAAACATTCAATGGTATAGTTTGACAATTCACATATAAAAATAGCAGTTATATGTTGTATTCATACACACTTGATACATACATGTGTATTGATTAGACCTTTAGATTACGGAGTGGTTAGGTGCATAGATTCCCTTCATAGGCTTTGATTTTGACAATTTGATGCTTCCTCGGACTATGCAGCTTTAAGTGAATTCTTTGTAGTTTTTTTGTGTGTTTTGTATTTGGCCCGCAGATGAGTACTTAGCCTAATGCTGCGTTTCAATGGACAGTACAACCAAGTAATCTTGACCTTTGATTAAATACCTACTCTGTGTAAATCAACCGGAAATAGGGAAATAGGTAGTCGGTTAATTGGTTGTTGGAGTGTTCCGTCCTGGCAACATCTAAGGTCATTTCAGTATGGGTACTGACTTGTGACAGTGCACACTCATGGCAACTTGATAGCACTGCCCCAATGTGAAATCATACCACCAGCACCATGACCCAATATCCCACTCAGTCACATTATCCTGACACTGAGATAACCAGTCCCTGTCCTATCTCATTAACGCCAAGTGTCAGGCTAGAAAGCGACAAGTATCAATTTGGTAAGTCATTGGTTTGACTCGACGAGGAAATGACCTCCCGATCTCCCACACGCGAGGCCTGCGCTGTGGCGATTCGACCACGGGGGCCCGGTCAAGTCGCTTAGTGGTAGAACTACACGGGGTGTCAGATGACGGGATGGCCGAATGAGTTAGAGCGTCCGTCTCCCGTGCTGGTAGATCGTGGGGTCGTGGGTTCGAATCCCGGTCGAGTCAAACCAATGACTTTAAAATTGATACTTGTTGCTTCCTAGCCTGGCGCTCGGCATTATTAGGATAGGGCAAGGACTGGTTGGCTTAGTGTCAGGATAATGTGACTGAGTGGTGGGATACCAGAGTCATGGTGCCAGCAGCCTGGTTTCCCAGTGGGACAGCACTATAAAGTTGCCATGAGTGCGCACTGTCACAAGTCGGTACCCGTCCTGATATGACCTTAGATGTTGCTAGGACGTAAAACAACAACAAACAAACAAACAAACATCTTATTCGCTTGTAATGAGGAGCACTAAGCAAACTAACCAAGTTTATTTATTGAGCTTTACATCCTAGCGATGTCTGGGGTCATATCAGGGTCATCCAGGCATTCAAATTAATTAGCACTAGTTGCAACCAAGTGGATGGAATACTCCATTGCTACATTAACGTTGCATGGTGCGATGGCTGTGAGTTATTTTTTTCATTTTCTGAGATAACTGTACAGTATAACCCCGTTAAACCAAGCTCGGTTAAATCAAACGATTGGTTAATCCCAACTTTTTTCAGCGGCCGGGTAAAATACTACCATTTATCTTATAAAAATGTTGGTTAAACCAAAGTCGGTTAATCCAAATTATCGGTTAATCCAAACAAAATTGTCGGACCCTAGGCCACTCCGGTATGGTTAACCCAAATGTTCATGTGGTTATAAGGTCATCTGAGACCCCACCAACTTTTTTATATGATAAATGGTAGTATTTTGCCAGGCTGCCTAAAAAATTTGGATTAACCGATCATTTGATTTAACCGAGTTCGCTTTAACAGGGTTACACTGTATATACATATACAAAAACAATAATCAAAGTGTCCACATACATTGTATATTATACCCCAGTCACACGAGAGCCAGCGTTCGCCGCCAACCTCCTTACGCCCAAAAGGACGCCAACCACCCAGCGTCCCATTCGATACGTTGATTCAGAAATGATGGTGGCGTCCTGGCGGCGTCCTAGCGCTGCTCTGGCACCGCCTTGGCGCCGCCCTGGTGCGGACAGGGCGCGGACAGGGCGCGGACAGGGCGCGGACAGGGCGCGGACAGGGCACAGACCGGGTGCGGACAGGGCACCAACTGCTATGGTAGTTGGCAACCTGGCGCCGCGGAATATATGCCGCCGACCTGCCGCCGACCTGCCGCCAGCCTGCCGCCGACCTGCCGCTGACCTGCTGCCGACCTGGCGGCACCAGTGTGGCGGCGGGAGCACCTGCTGGTCGCCAACCAGTCGCCAACCTGGCGCCACCACGGTATTGTAAAAGTGGTTGGCGACCTGGTGACAACCTCGCGGTGCCAGGTCGCAGCCAGGTCGCCAACAAGTCGCCAACCTTGCGCCGCCACCGTTCCCATGGTCCAAAACTGGCGGGAAATGGTGGGTGGTGACCTGGCGGCGACCTCGTGGCGCCAGGTCGCGGCCAGGTTGCCGCCAGGTCGCGGCCAGGTCACCAACCACTTCTTAATGGCGCTGACCAAACTGGATGCAAGGAGGTTGCACGTGCAGCACTTGCAACCTCCTTGCGTCCAAAATTTCCAAAATGGACGCCGTGTGGTTGGCGACCTCGTGGCGCAAGCACTTAAGGCGGACATAAGGCGGACGTAAGGCGGACGTTTTGACATCGCGTATCGATCGTTAGCGAACGCAGGCCTCGTGTGACTGGGGTATGACATGTGCAATGCACACTTACTCAATGTCAAAGTCAAAGCCAAAGCTCGGTTAAACAAATGATCAGTTAATCCAAACTAATTTCTAGGGTCCCTTCAAGTTCGGTTTGGGGTTATACTGCATTAGGCTGATCGGTACAATGCAAGATGGGTACCGACTTATGGCAGTACACATTCATGGTGACTTTATAGTGCTTCCCCACTGGGAGACCAGGCCACCAGCACTATGACCTGATTCCCCACTCAATCACATTATCCTGATACTGAGTTAACCAGTCCTTACCATATCATACTAATGCCGAACATCAGGCTAGGTAGGACAAGTATCAATTTTATACCTCATTGGTTTGACTCAGGTTGGTTTTGAACTCCTACCCTTCCGGAAGCCTGCGCTTTTACTGATTCAGCCACTGCATCCGGTCTAAGTTCATAAGGGGTAGATTAGATTAGAGTGTTTGAGCTGTATGCTCAAGTCTGAGATTCCACCATCAGGGCCCACTACATGTGGTGAGGATACTCTGTTCAGTTTTGTCATGCGCAGCAATGAATTTGAATCTGCTGGTGTTAGCTGGATGTAATCCTGGAATCTGTGGTTCATCTGGTGTTGCTGTTTACACGTTGTATAGCCCCAAATAAATTATTACTGAGTACACGTTGCAGTAATCTAGATTGCATAGACAAATTCAAATCTAGATACATATTGTGCTTTTGAAAAATATTATCTTTTCGTCGGATTATACAACCATAATAAATAAATGTGTTATACCCCTGTCACACTACGATGTAACGAGCGAACGTGAGCCTAACGTGGTCATTTTTCGTCATTATGTTGACGTACGTTGGGTTACGTTATGATGACGTCAGAATGAAAGTAGACTGACGTCGAGCTATGTCATGTTACGTCGTATTACGTCGACGCGCTTCAAAGTTTTGAACCTGTTCAAAACTTTTGACGTAACTCGAACGTAAGGGTTTACGTTCGCCATACGTTCTGTACACATTCAGCGAACGTCAATGACATTAAACAGACGTTAGTCAAACGCTGCTCACTATGTTCAACTACGTTCCACTACGTTGACCCACATTAAACCCAGTGGAAATGTCCATGCGGCGTAATGGGAACATTAGGAGAACGTCAGGAGAACATCAGGAGAATGTCAGGAGAACGTATGTTCAACGTACATTCAACGTTTCGCCACCGTGTCATGACATATGTAACGTCATGTAACGTTCTTCTGGTGATGGAATAACGTTCATAAAGTTCTCTGAGCGTAATTATGTTGTCCTCTCGTTGACTGACACTATCACTATGCTTTACCGCTGTTACTCTCTCGTCCACTACGCTGCATCCACGTTCAATGTGTGCCCAAATTTACATACTACGCCGAGAAGTTCGACGTTTTTCACGTTCTCCCTACGTTGACGTCGTTACGTCGTAGTGTGACAGGGCCATTAAGACAAAGGAAATGATGGGATGGCCAAATGAGTTGAGCGCCCGCCTCCCATTTTGGTAGATCATGTGAACCCCCCACCCCCCTCCCCCGAGTTCGAACCCTTGGGTTCGAACCTTGATGCCTCGATTGCTGGTTGAGTCAAACCAATGACTTAAATATTGAAACTTGTCGCCACTTAGCCTAGTGTTCGGCATTACTAGGGTAGGATTTAGTGGTAGTAGAAAGAGGGTGACCAATGTTATGTCATTGAAAATTCTATAGCTTAAAGCTAAGATTCCTTACACATGGTATGCGGTATGCGGTATGCAAATGCGAATGCGGCAAAAAATTGAAACGCCTTGAAGTCAATGGGCTACAACCCTACATGCGGTATGCAAATGCGAATGCGAATGCGAATGCGACAACTCGATCGGTCCCTGTAGCGATCGGTGCAGCATGCGGCATGCGGCATGCGGTATGCGAATAGAAACGTCAGTCGCACTTGCCCATTAGTTTTAAATGAGGAGAGGCGACTGAGCATTACGGAATGGTCACACCCAGGGGTGCTGAGGGGAAACATCTGGTAGTGGTTGTGGTGGGGGATGCTTGCCGCTTACCACATAGAAGGAATCCTCCCATTCGCATACCGCATACCGCATGCCGCATGCCGCATACCGCATACCGCGTAGAAGGAATCTTAGCTTTCAGCTCCATAGTCCGAGAAAGCATCAAATGGTCAAAATCAAAACACTCACATAGACATGATTCTGCATATCTAACTTAGATAGTGATGCACTTCTTAAAGTTGCATAGTCCGATGGTTTTGAGTTTCTGTAATTTTTCTCTGAGCACTAGTATCTACTTTACATTAGTTTAAAGTTACTTTCATTTTAAATGGTAAACTTTTGAGATAATTGAAGTGCAAACAAAGAAAATTAGTTTTGGCAAACTTGCCAAAACTCTGACACCAAAGACTTATGCCGTAACAGGTTCTCTTAAATTGACTAAGTATTCCCTTCTACGCAGAAAGATATGTTCAATGAGTGCATCAGTATCTAAGTTAGATACGCATAAATCAAATCTAGATAATTGTTTTCGTTTTGAAAATTTCATATGTCATCGGATAATGCAACTTTACACATGTGTTGTCACTTAGAAGGGTCACTGCCTGAAGCAATTCAATAGAACCTGTCACTGCACAAGCCTATGGTGTCAGAGTTTTGGCGTGCTTGCAGTTCAAATATCACCAAAGTTAATCATTTAAAATAAAGATTACTTCAAACTAAAGTAAGGTAGATAATACCAATCAATTTAATATCTTTATCCCAGAAAAATGCCTAAATTTCGAAATCAATGGACTATGGAACTGTAGTGTAATCAACTCATGTAGAAACAAATTGTGTTTTAATGCTTGGATAAAAAAAATACATGAATCTAACTCAGCAGAAAATGGGTGTGTCTCTATGTGTGTGTGTCTCTGAGAGATACACACATACACTCTCCCTCCCTCCCTCCCTCCCTCTCTCCCTCCCTGTTTATGTGTGTGTGTATGTGTGTGTGTTACTTTGTGTCTCTGTGTGTGTCTGTATGTGTGTATGTGTCTCTGTGCCTCTGTGTGTGTCTCTGTGTGTGTGTCTCTGTGTGTGTCTCTGTGTATTGGTGTGTATGTGTGTGTGTCTGTGTGTGTCTCTGTGTGTGTATGTGTGTGTGTGACTCTGTGTCTGTGTGTGTGTCTCTATGTGTGTGTCTGTGTCTGTGTGTGTGTCTCTGAGAGAGACACACAGACACTCTCCCTCCCTCCCTCTCTCCCTCCCTGTGTCTGTGTGTGTGTCTCTGTGTGTGTCTCTGTGTCTCTGTGTCGTGTGTTTGTGTTTTGGTATGTGTGTGTATCTGTGTTCGGTGTGTTCTGTGTGTGTCTCTGGGTGTGTACGCTGTGTGTGAGTGTCTCTGGTTGGTTATGTGTGTATCTGTATGTGTCTCTTTTGTCTCTGAGAGAGAGAACACACATACACTCTCCCTCCCTCCCTCTCTCCCTCCCTCTCTCCCTCTCTCCCTCTCTCCATCCCTCCCTCCCTCCCACACAGAGACACACAGACAGACACAGAGAGACACACACAGAGACACACACAGAGACAGAGACACAGAGACACCCACAGAGACACAGAGACACAGAGACACACACAGATACACACAGAGACGCACACACAGACACAAAGACACACACAGACACAGAGACACACACAGACACACACAGAGACACATATACACACAGAGACACACACAGAGACAAATAGACACACATAGACACACACAGACACAGAAAAACACACCGAGACACATACACACACAGACACACCGAGACACAGATACACAGAGACACACACAGACACAGAGACACACACACATAGACACACACAGACACAGAGACACACACAGAGACACACACACAGACACACCCACATACATCGACAGAGACACAGAGACACACACATAGACACAACCAGAGACACACACAGATACACACACATACACACATACACAGAGAGACACACACAGACACAGAGACACACACACAGCCACACACAGAGACACACACATAGAGACACAGAGACACACACAGAGACACAGAGACACACACAGAGACACACACATATGCACACATAGACACAGAGACACACATACAGACACAGAGACACACACACACAGACACACACACAGAGACACACACACAGACACATAGACACACACAGACACACCCACATACACACACAGACACAGATACACAGAGACACACATACATATACACACACAGACACACACATAGACACAGAGACACACATACCGACACAGAGACACAGAGAGAGAGACACGGATACACACACAGACACACACACAGACACACACACAGACAGAGACACATACAGAGACACACACACAGAGATACACACACAGACACACATAGACAAAGAGACACACAGAGACACAGAGGACTTGGATCGCAAACGGACGATGGGTATCACACATATACCGTATAAGATACGACTGACCGCTCACATATACCGTTTCTCGAACGGCCCGATTCGTTTTTCGAATGTCTTGCGATTTGAGTTTTAAGCACTAAAACTGAGTTTTATGCGCGAATCGCAAGGCTCTGGTGTGCACGGGGGTCGCACACCTAACGACTAAAACTCAAACTTAGTCACGAAACGGGCAGTTTTAGATCGTAAACGGGAGGTGTGTGCCAGGCATTAGACATTCAAAGTTCGTGTGAACCCGTGGTCCGGTGCTAATTCAACAACCATAATAACAACTGAAGCCATACCATTGTGGCGCAACCATACCGGCTTCTGGTCAGTATGACACCAGTCAACGATGACGTCACACACACCCTAGGGAGTTGCGTCATACATACGCATGTCCGTACGTGTCCCTATCCGTACACAATGTACCCCAAGCAAGAATGGCCTGATGTCACAACGTCATAATAGGTCTTCAATGAGGAAATCCAACAAATGCAATAATCACTCCTGAACAGCCTCCTCCTATCAACAACCCCCCCCCCCCCCCCCCCCCCCCCCCCCCCCCCATGCCCCATTCGCCAGCCATCACAAACCAATCCAACCAAGAATTGGGTGACGTCACAACGTCATAATAGGTTTTCAATTAGGAAATCCAACAAATACAATAATCTCCCCATCAGCCTCCTTCCCCCATCAACCCTCCTCCCGATCAACACTCACCCCCCCCCCCCACCACCACCACGACCACCCCATTTCCACAAACCAATCCTATAGCTGCAGGCTTTTCTTGTGTCTCCAGTATTGAGGCCAGTGCACATTAAAGTTTCATATTCTGATAAAAGCATCACATTTTTTAAAGCAAAACAGTTATCTAGATTTTAACCTACATATCCAACTTAGATACAGTGCACTTATTAAGTATGTGTTGCTACATAGAAGGGTGTACTAGATCAATTTAATAGAAACAATTACTGCTGATGACTATCTAGATAAAGGATTCACCCGGTACTCGCAGTACACGGGTGAATACCAGCCTTATATAAAAACGGTTGAAAAAGCGGGTTAATGAAATGAGAGCCTAATTTCACAATCTAAGAAGCAACATTTATTCTTTGGAGGTGTCTTCATATTTACCCGCTGAGTTGAAAAATATAATAAAATATCTAGTTTAATAAGATTTAAAAGTGAAATCGACAGCGTTCTAGCACCGCCATCTTGTCTTTTGGCATTCTCGCCAATTTCACCAACTCTGTGCCCATATGGGTAGCCATTTGATACTGGAGCCACAGTTTCTGGTTCATGTTCCATACTAAACCTATTTTCGCCCGTATTTACACTACGTTGTCCTTCACCCATGTACTACAAGGAATGGGTGAATCTTTTATGCAATGACTATCCAATCAGGGTTTTGACAAGCACACCACAATTATCTTTGCATGTTGACACTTCAAATATCTCCGAAGTTAGTTATTTAAACTCAAAGTTATTTACAAGTGAAGTAAAGTAGATAATAACCAATATCCTATATTTATCTAAGAAAATACCAGAAACTCAAATATCATTGGATTGTCCAACTTAAAAGCTGCATAGTCAGATGAAGCATGAACATCAAGAATTGATTCTACATATGTAACGTAGATACTGATGCACTTCTTAAGCATTTTGTTGCTGAATAGAAGGGAATGCTGAGGCCATTTAATAGAACCTGTTACTGCTGAAGCATATGGTGCGAGAGTTGTGGCATGCTTGACAAAACTAATTTGATATGTTTGTATTTCAAACATCTCAAAACATTTAAAATTTAAGTTACTTCAAACTAAGATAATGTAGGTTATGACAATCAAATCAATATATTCCTCCCAGATAAAAATTTAAAGAAATTCAAAACCATCGGACTATGCAACTTTAAGAGCTTAGCGCATGCTCCTTAAGATTGTCCCTATCCCCGCACGCAGCCATTTGCGCAGCTGGTGCATTGTGGGAAGAGCAGTTACGCGGGCCGTGACAACATTGATTCTGCGCCGTCGACGGAACAATAGCAAATAGCGCACTCATGTTTGGTTTGAGCGAACAGACCACACACCCACCACCAACACAACACTGCCCCTCAACCCAACAACCCACCAAACCCCACCGAGCCCCCACCAAACCCCAAACAGTTAAAGCCAGCCAAGATGGCCACCCGGCTAGGCGATAATAGAGGGAGTTGTCATAACATCGCCAACACACAAAAGGGCGAACAGTTTGCGGTGGGCGTGGGATGTGAGTGTGGGTGATGACCCCTCCATTTCCATATCCCAATCCCTTGCCTTCTCTCCTCCACTTTCATCTCTTTCTCCCTCTCAG
>CM059189.1:23335575-23397088 GCA_030323885.1 Branchipolynoe longqiensis | reverse complement strand
TATTAAATTGACTCAATATTCCATTCTACGTGGCAACAAATGTTTAATAAGTGCATCATTATCTAAAGCCCAAGTCACACCTACCCGGACGAGTCCCGGATTTTTAGCCGGACCTCTCCCCCGGACTGTCCCGGATAGGCCCGGATAAAATCGCTATTTTTGCCTCGCTCTCACACCTACCAGGATGAGCCACAGACTACAAGCCCAGATCACCCCGGATGCGCCCCAGACAACCCCAGACTACCCGAATCAGCCCTGGACAACACCTGGACTAGCCCCGGACAACCCCCGGATGATAGCCTGACATGCAGGAGTCATCCTGGGGTAATCTCTGAGTAATACGTGCTCATCCGTGGCTATCAGTGGCGATCTGTGGTTAATCCGTAGTCATCCAGTCTGTCCGGGTCTTATCCGGGTAGTCTGGGGGTGGTCCTTGGCTCTGTCGGGGCTAGTCCGAGCTAAACCAGGGCTAGTTCGGGCTACACCATGGCTAAAACGTGGCTCTTCCAGTTTAAAAATGACGGGATACTGACTACCCCCGGACCACCCCCGGACTACCCGGACCACCCCTAGATTACACCCGGATGATGCCGGATCGAGCCCAGATTGCAATATTCCCCAGATCGTCCCGAATGTTTTAAGCATTTTATAACATCCGGGGCCGACCACGGATCGGGCCGGACCAGCCAAGGATCACCAAGGATCACCAGGGGCCACCAAGGACCAGCCACGGATTGCCACAGACCACACCGGATCACGGGTCGGGGCTCGTCCGGCACCTGATCCAGGTAGGTGTGACCTAGGCTAAGTTAGGTATGTTTGTTTGTTTGTTGTTGTTTTACGTCCTAGCAACATCTAAGGTCATATCAGGAGTTATGTATGTAGAATCATTCTAGATAATTGTTTTTTGCTTTGACAATTTGATGGTCCATATGACTATGCAGCTTTAAGTAGCATACCACTTTTTGCTGCTGTGCCTATCACTATCACTATCAGTGTTATATGTTACTGCGTCTCACAACTGTCCTCTCATAGCTAGGGGCATGGCTAGTGGCTGGAAGGGCATCAACGTTGGTATTGTGGTTATCTGCACTGACCTCTCAGGCAACGAGCCACATAAACAAGTGTGCATGGATAGGTTGATTGCATCAGGGAGTCTAGGTAGTGTAATGATTAACATGTTGGCCTTGGAATGGCAAAAAGTGTGGGTACGAATCCTGTACTAAACACAATATTGTCCATTTTCATCACCCCCCCTCCCATGACACTAGTTGAGATGACCTGGATCCCACACAAGCCCTGTGCTGTGTGGGTTGTTAAACCAACCCTGTGTATGTATATGAAACTGTCTCAAAAAGTGCTAAGCAATATGGGACAAAACTTTGTCCATTGTAACAATCAACATACTATCTGCTTATGCATTTGCTCAGGATAAACTGATTTGTTTTTTACATGGTGTTTCATAATCCCAATAGAATACATATATATTTGAAGCAAATGTCCTTGTGTTTTCAGTGTAACCGTTTCTGTGCTGTTTTGTGTCAATCGTTACAATGGACAAACAAAAAAAGAGTGATCACCTTTTGAGACAGTCTCATATATGTAAGTGCATTACCAGCATGTATGTAATTGTAAGCATTAAACAACTTATGAATGTAAACCATTTAAATGGCTTACAATTCCAGGGGGACCAGTGTAGTAGTCCACACTGACTTCTCAGGCAAGGAGCCACATAGACAGGTGGGGACGGATAGGGTGATTCCATCAGGGAGCCCAGGTAGTGTAATGATTAGCATGTCGGACATGGCATGGCAAGAATTGTGGGGTCGAGCCCCGCTCTAGGCACACTATTCCCCATTTTCATCACCCCCCATAACACAAGTCTATAGAAGGCGTTCTCTGTGGCGGATTGGTTAGAGTGTCTATCATTATTTTAGATCGGACTCCTAATCTGAAGGTCGATGGTTCGATCCCCCATGCCAATTTGGATTTCCACCCATGTTTATAACATCACCATAGGCCAGTTGCTCTGAAACCATGTCTATGTGGTGTGGGAATTTTAAAATACCTTGGGTCGGTAAAAGTGTAGGCTCTGGCTTTCTATCGAGCAACTGTCAAATTTGAAAACAAGACTATTGAGTCTTATCCATGATCGGCAGTATAAATCTTCAAGGAAAAAAGGCATGTTCTCAAGACAATCAGCGAATGTGTACAACCATGTCCATTTATAAAGGGGAATTTCGGTCGAGTGACCCTTAGTAAACCACACCCAGCTGACCGGTATTTATTACCTCTCCATGGTCAGTTACTTCACCCCAGAAAATTCCAATGTCGCCGATCGTGGCCGGCGTGTAATGGGCGCGGGGGTGGGGTTACGGCGGGGCCCGGCTAAGGGGCACGCCGGTGCACGGCGGGGGCACGGCGGAGGGGCACGACGGGGACATGCGCAGATAAGCGGATCGAGATGGGCTCCGGCAGGGCACGGTGCGATCCAAGATGGCCACCTCACGGAAACTGTCTCCGGTAACTGGAGTTGATAACGGACGTATTTGATTGTGAAAAGGGGCTAGGGGGGGAGGCGGGGCGAGGCGGGGGGGCGGGGGGGTGGGGGGGGGTGCGGGGGGGGGTGAGGGGTTGTGGGGCGGGGTGGGAGAGCGGGCGAGGGAGGGGCGGGGCGGGGCGGGGCGGGGCGGCGGCGGGGCGGGGGCGGGGCGGGGCGCGGGGCGGGGCGTGGCGGGGGGTGGGGGGGGCCGAGTCCGGACGGGGCGGGGCGGGGCGGTGAGAAGAAGCGGGGTAGGGTGGGGCGAGGTAGAGCGGGGCGGGGTGGGGCGGGGCGGGGTGGGGCGGGGCGGGGCAGGCCGTTTCGGGGCGATCCGGGGAATATTGCAATCCGGGGTTAACCGGCATCATCTGTGTGTGATCCGTAACTCAACCGGGTAGTCAGTGTGTTGTCCGGGGTCATCCGTGTCTCGTTCGGGGCAGTCCGGGTCATTTTGTACTACGGGCTATCCAGGAGTAGTCTGGCGGTCGTCCAGGGGGTCATCTGGGGGTTGTCCGGAGGTTGTCCGGGGGTTGTCCGGGGGTTGTTCGGGGCTGATCCAGGACTAATCTGTGGCTACGCCGGGTAGTCTGGGGGTTGTCCATGCTGTGGTATGTGGGTTGACCATGGCTTGTCCTGGTAGGTGTGAGAGCGAGCCAAAAAAATGAACAAAATAGCGATTTTATCTTGGACTGTCCGGGGGAATGGTCCGGGGGTGGTCCAGCGACAAATCCGGGACTAGTCCGGGTAGGTGTGACTTGGGCTTTTGACTCAGTCACAGGTTACAATCCTTGATTCCCCACACAACCAGCGCTCCATGATGGAAATCAACCATCGCTCCTCTATGGAACCCAAACATCACTCCTCGATGAAACCCGACCAGCGTTCCTCGATGGAACCCAGCCAGCGCTCTTCCCGATTCAGCCAACCTGCTCAGAACATCATTACTTCAGTGGCATGGTATATCAGTGTGGCCCCTGCATACTAACTTTCACTGTCACAGGATATATATTACCTATGGTAGTGCTAGGTTGTAAAACCCCAATTCATTCACTCAAGACCAGAAACTGCTAAATGTTAAAGACATAGCTGTCTGTCACATGTGGATATCATTAGTGAGATTGGGTCCGGCTTATAGGCAGAGAAACCAGAGCACAGCGACTGAATATCTTGTTACCCTTACCAGGTTTCACCTTGTTATTTAGGGAGAATATGGCATTTTAATGAATAGATACACATAATTTAATCAAATAGGGCAATCCATCAATAGCAGCTTTTTAAAATAAGAAAATCATTTGAATGCAAATCTCAAAGTTATAAGTAAATATAATACCCCTGTCACACTACAACATTTCTTTCTAATGCGCGTTGACGTGTGTCAGTTTTTGGCGAAACGTCGGGAAACGTCGGGAAACATTAGGGGGACGTTATGCGAACATCGGTACATGTCGGTACACTATCGTGGACGTCGGCAGTTGCTGGAGGATGGCGGCGCGCGTAGTTGGTCGCTCAATGTTTTAAGCGTGTCAAAAAACTGTGACGATCCACAACGCGCATCAATGCGCGTGTTCCAATATTATGGCGACGTCAGAAGGATGTCGTCAGCACTGGAATAATGTTATGCGAATGCTAGGCAGTCGCCGCGCACGCGTGACGGTCATTCTTACATGTTGCGCCAAACGGTTGCTTTGTTGTTTGACATCCTAGCTACATCTAAGGTCATATGAAGACGTCGCGCCAAACTTTTTTTCTTTTCCTCATGCGTCGACACCCGTTGGCCGTTCGCAAATAACGCGCCACGCTGATGCCAAACTTTTTCCCCAAACCGCTGAAAAGTTGGACATGTCTCGACGTGTAGAAGATATGTTGTGTGCTGATGGCGTGCCGGCGAGAAGCGTCGTAGTGTGACATGGCCATTACATAGCTTAGTTGATTAAGCTCATGTGATGGTTTCCGGTTTCTGTCTTTATTTTTGTATAGAAATAAAAATAGTTTGAAGAAAGTTTATTTATAATGTTTGACCCTCACTGGTCAGTTCTGTAAATTTTTTGAGTGAGTGGTACAGGCGTGAGTCAGAGCCAGGATAGCAGAATAGGCCAGGTGGCAGCACCAGGCAAGGCAGAAGGCCTGACCAGTCGCTTGAGTAGTTGAGTGTAATTAGTTATGTAGTGTCATTTTGGTGTCAACTAAAGGTTCATTTTTAATTTTTTTTATTGAGGCTGTATTTATACTGTCCATAGCATGTAAGCCCGGGTACCCAGGCTTGTTTTCAATGCTGGCCAGCTGTAGTTTTGGTGTTGTCTTACCAAGCAGTAGCTGTTGATAAGTTATTGATTGTCTGCATTTCAGTAGCAGATAGATATTCTGTTGGTATGTTTAGTAGTCTATGTTAGTTTTTTTGGGTCCCTCTTGGCATTGTATCTTTGTTCTATTCTTATTACTATGTTAGTTGTTTTCTTAAGGTTCTATGTTAGTGTTTTGGGGTTTTCTTGGGAAGATTTTTCCACGAGTGGGCTTACGCATAATTCCTCTGGTCCAACTGACACTTGTCGACACCTGTTGGAGGGGAGGTGGGCCACAGGTGGCGCCATCAGTGAAATGAGGAGTCTTACGGAGAATAACAATGGTAATAACTATAATAATATATAATGGAAACAATTCCCTTTGTATTTTTGATACTCACATAATTCGTTATACATCACATAATTGCCTATACAACATATATATATGGATAGTGATAAACCCTTTATCGCATGTCATAATGCCTGTAGTGCACGGGTGTGTGTGTGGGGGGGGGGGTACCATCATGCACCGCTCCGCCTCCTGTGCAGGCCCAGTCCTCCACTCGCTCAGAGGAATATATGTATGGTGTATAAGCATTATGGTGAATATAGGTGCGGATAGGAATTTTGTATTATTATTATCCATTTATTACCAATTACTACTCGCAATTTATTTTCTCCGTTCCTTCGATCCTTGGACCGGTGGCGCCACCACTGATCCAAACCCTAACTATGGGCACACACATTGTCATTCGTGCCCGAGAATTGTATATATATATATAAGCACACAGATATCTATGCACATACATATACATATATTTATTTATATTTTCACGTAATTCATTACTTAGCATAGATTATGTGTATGTACACACATATATTCATGTCTTTTGTGTATGTACATAATCTGTATATATATAAAGAATGTTTGTTTTATTTAATGACACCTCAATAGCATATTGAATTTTATTATCGGCTATTGGACGTCAAACATTTGGTCATTGTGATACATTTGGAAACCTGCTGCCTTCACATAGGCTACTCTTTCCGATAAGAACCAAGGGGTCTTTTATATCCCACAGACAAGACAGCACATACCACAGCCTTTGATGAACCAGTTCTGGACCACTGGTTGGAACGGAAAATAACCCAAATTCAAATTGTGTCCACTGAGCAGGATCGATCGGATGACCCACAGCTCTACCGCCTGAGCTACGTCCCGCTCCGTGTGTATATAATATATTTGGCTTCATACATATATTATTTAAATGGAACTTTCTGGGCTTTTGCTGTTTGATGATGTGGTTATTGGTGTTGAGAGTGCATGCAATTGGAGCAACCTGAGTATTGTGGTAGCTAAGTAGGGACCCAGTGCTGCTGGCAGCGCAGATCTCAGCAGCGTGGTCATTCCGGCCTAGAACTAGTAGAAGTTTGCTTTAAAGTAAAAGGAGGAGAGATTGATTCACTCCAAATAACTTGTTTTAGTATACCTGTACAAACACACATATCTGTATATATAATATATATATATATATATATTTATATATACATATATATTTATATATATATATTTAATTTTTGTTTGGTTTCCTAACTTACAGTGCAGTTTTCTTTCTGGCGTTTCTTTATGTGAGAAGAGTACTGATTTTGATTTGCTTGCATTGATGGTTCTTTTGTTGGACTCATACCATTCGTCCAATTTTAGTAGGAGCTTATTTAGTTTAGTTATTACCTCCTCTTCTGTGGTGCGCTTTGCATATATGACTGTGTTATCCGCATATAGTTGGAGGCATTCAGTTTGCAGCCATTTCTCAAGGTCAGTTATCTAGATTATAAAGAGCAGTGGTCCTAACACTGACCGTTGAGGTACACCACATGTGACAGGTTGGTTGTCTGATAGTGTATTGTTTATTTTAGTTTTTTGTTGCCTGTTGTTCAGGTAGCATTTTATCCAGTTCATAGTGTTTGATTTTATGCCCATGGTTTTGAATGCTTTGCTGAAGTCAATGAAGGCTGCTCCAACTAATTGGTTTTGGTTCATTGATGCCAGTATGTCATTTGTTAGGTTAGCTATTTTTTTTTATGTGGAGTACAGTTTGCTGAAGCCCCCTTGTCTTTCGTTTAGTATATTGGTTTTATCCAGGTGTTCATTTATGTGCCTATGTAACACTTTTTCAATGAGGTTGCCTGGGGTTTGGAGAATGGATATTGGCCTGTAGTTTCCCATGTTTTGTTTGTCTCCATTTTTGTGAATGGGGGTGATGGTTGCCATTTTCCAGGCTGTGATAAAATGTCCCTGTTAAAAGGAGATGTTGAATAGGTCTACCATAGTGGCATGGATGGCTTGGAGTGCCTCCTTCAGTATTTTGGTTGGGATTTCATCTATTCCACTTGGTTTATTTGTGTCTATGTCATTTATTAATTTTTTTACTTCTATTATATCAGTTTTGCAGGTGGGGATTTCATCCTGCACAGTTCAGGATCTATTTTCCCATCTTATTTAGAATTTTTCTGACAGCTTTTGCCCTACTGTGGCGAAGTCTGTGTTCAGTTTGTTTGCTGCATCATTATTTGTGAGCATTGTCCCTTCATTATCTTGGAAGTGTATGTGCTCTTCTTTGTTTTTTGGGTGTAATAATAGGTTTACATTTTCCCAGAATTTGTTTGTATTGCTTTCCTAGTCTTTGTCCTGCTTTATTATGTATTTCGATTTTGCTGTTCTCACAGCTTTAAGAGAGTTGTTTCTGGCAATATGGTAGGCCAGTTTGTCTTCTATAGTTTCTATGTGCTTTGCTTTATCACCTAGTTTACTTTTGGCTATGATGAGTGTTAACAGGTCATTGTCCACCCAGGGGTCCTGTTTTTTTGTATTTTTATTTTCCTAATAGTACATATTTCATGGGTGGATTTTCTTATTTATGTGATGATGTTGTTCCAATAAATATCAACATCATCTCTGTTTTGTGTGATGTTGTTTATGTTTTGGTGCAGATGATTTTTTAATGCATCTTCTGAGTAGTTTTTTAGGGATCTGGCCATCTTATATTCATAGCAATTTGTCCTTTTTAGCTTTTTCCTTGTTACATATGTTAGCTCATGACCACTTATAGTTATACCCCAACTTCTAGTGCCCCAATTGGTGGCATGATTTGAGTTGGTTATATTAGGTCAATTGTTGAGCTGTTGTTGTTTAGCCTTGTGTTTTCAGTGATGAGCTGTTGTAGGCCTAATATTTTGATTGTGATTTGCAGCATTAGTTTATTTTTATCATCGCTGTTGTAGTTTACATTAAAGTCCCCTCGTATGAATATTTCTGCCTTTGTCAGTTTTTTGTATGGTGTTTATGCTCTTCTCTAGGGCTTCAATGAATGAGTCTATTTCAACTGATGGGGATCTGTAGAGGTTTGCTTTGGCTATATTTGCTTGTTTTTCATTTTTTAGTAGGCACCATAGTAGTTTTATGTGCTCATTTGATAGGTTAGCTGTTTTTAGTGCTTCAGGATCTAGGTTTTTGGTGTCTTTGCAGTAAATGGCAACACCTCCACCCTTTTTCGTTTGGTTTATTGCATTGTTATGCTGTCTGTCGTTATATACAAGCCTATAACCGCTTATGTTTAGTGTGTTGTTTTGGTGTTTTTCAGTGAACCAGGTCTCTGATAGGGTTAGTACATCTAGGTTGTCTTTTTGTTGATGCATTTATATATATATATATATATATATATATATATATATATATGTATATACGTACAGGTATACTAGATACAAGTTGGTTGGAGTGAATCAATCTCTTGGGTTGGCCCAAAGACCCTCTCCTCCTCATAGATATATAGATATATATATATTTATATATACATATATATTCTTATATATATGCATATTTTTATATAAACATATATATATATATATATATATACATATATATATATGCATCAATAAGGGCACAGCAAGGGTCGGTAACCTAGGGATCAAGCCCGGAGACAGGCAGACAGGCGGCCGGGTGGGTGGTTGGGGAGGGAGGGGGGGAGGGGGGATGGGCGGGGGGTCGGGGTAAAGTTGACTGTGACTGACCCTCGTGCCGGTGGTCAATCCGCGTTGACCTCGCGTACCGGGCTGAGAGGGTCGCATGCCTCCTCCACTTAGCGGAGACGCACCCTGACAGGGGTGTGTGTGTGGGGTGTGGGGTGTGGGGTGTGGGGTGTGGGGTGTGTGGGCGTGGTAATGCCCCCTGGACACTGAGACACACATACACACACATACACACAGGCACACACATACACACACACATACACATACATACACACACAGACACACACAGACACACACAGACACACACAGACACACGCAGACACACACAGACACACACATACACACACACCAGGTGGAGGTGGGTCGCCCTCCCGCCCCATCCACCTTCTCCTTCTCCCATCCTCCCCTCCCTCCCCCCCTCCCCCCCTCCCCCCCCTCCCCTCACCCTCACCCTCACCCCCGCTCACCCGCCCTCGCCTCCACCAAATGACAGGTAATGGTCAACGCTGTGCCCACACCAGGCTACCTGATGATACCCGGCCACTGCCCGGCTCGGTAACATGAGTCCTGCAAGTGTGTGTGTGTGTGTTGATGTTGTTTGCTGTTGTCTACCAACAAATCCCCGACCGGTTTTGGACATTGTCTTCTTTTTCTTAAAGGAAAAAAAACGCATCAGGTGTAAAACCTGTTCTCCCTGTAAAACGGTATATACAGTGAAACATCTCTAACCGGCAACCTCCACAGATCGGTCACTCCCCTGTATCGATTGCTTTATTTCGGTTCCAAACGATCCCCAATAGAATACCATGGTACTGATAAAAATAACTCTCTAATCCGACCACCTCCCTAAATGGACAATTTATAGTCGGTCCCATGGTTGGTCGATATAGAGAGGTATTATTGTATATGCATACGTTTTCATATGTAGGCCCTACATAATTATGTACATATGAACATATTTACATATGCATATGTACATACTACATGTCCAAACTACGAGTAGATATCCATAATTATATGCATATATGAATGTACCAGACGGTGTGGACGAATAAGTTGAGGGTCCGTCTCCCGTTTTTGTAGAACGTGGGGTTCGAACCCGGGTATTCTAACCCTGGTCTAGTGAAACCACTGACTTTAAAATTGATATTTGTCACTTCCTAGCCCGACACTCGGCATTATTAGGATAGGGCAATGAATGGTTGATTCAGTGTCAGGATAATGTGATTGAGTGGGATATCATATCATCGTGCTGGTGGCCTGGTCTCCGAGTCGGGCAGCACTATAAAGTCACCATGAGTGTGCACTGTCACAATTCAGTAGGCCTACCCATCCTGATATGACCTAAAGCTAAGATTTAGCATGCCACATGCCACATTCCACATGCGGCATGCGGCATGCCACATGCGGTATGCGTATGCGTTCGTCGAGATACGGAATCGCACGTCAGGGGGTCGGCAAAGTTTTGTGCATGCACAAAACTTTCGATGCATGACAACGTTTGACAACTTGTGGATTGTACGTCCGCTGTACGTTATGTAAGCGTTAGGAGTATGTCGATGTACGTTAGATGTACGTTACTCAAATGTTGTTCACTAGGTTGCACTATGTTGCCCTACTTTAAAGGCAGTGGGAATATACAGTTCGCGTACTGACAATGTATGGATAACATACGCCTAATGTACATCTAATGTCTTGACGTATTGTAAAATTTTCCGATATGATGACATATGAGGATATATTAACTCTACTATAATAAATTGCAACTTGTCTATATAATGGTAAATGGTAATATATAAAACCCAAAGGCATATGAGGGATTTGTGGAGTTGGTAAACTTAAGGATAGAAATTGTATAGTAAAATAGTATAGAGGAGGAGTGTCACTTCTTAGATACAGTCTTTGGAGGAGTTGCCTCACATACCCCCTCCCCCAAGGTGTTCTTTATGGATCCCTACACACCACAAGGCACTGTGGCCAGCATGACAAGGCCTTGGATACAAGAGATTGAACTCTGATTGGTGGGTAGATGAATACCTGTTAGGGATTGGGAGATCAACCCATGTGACCACCACCATCTTGGATTCTAGAAACCTATATAAGATAATAAATCAGAGAGTCTCACTCTCCTACCTTTCACTCTTTATCTACTTTCCTTCATTACCTGTATTGATTTCTCATTAGCCTGTCCACACCACTCACACCACCAGCCGTCGACTTTACAGTATGCAACGTATGACGCGTAGTTATGGCGATCGAATAACATATATAACATTCACCGGTATTCTGTGAATGTACCGTGAGCCTAATTCGAGCATTTTTCGGTGGGAGGTACGTTAGCCATACGTTGGTCATACATTGGCTATATGCTGTGTATACGGTATGCATACATCCAACTTTGCCCCCCACATCAAAAAGTTTGACGCTTCTCGACGTAAAACAGTGATTTTACGCGTTGGCGGCACGCTGGCGAGATGCATCGTAATGTGACAGGGCCATTACCGTCTTTGACTACCCCCTAAGTTTACACCAGGACGGGTACAGACTTGTGACAGCGCGCACTCATGGTGCACTTTATACTGCTGCCCCACTGGAGACCAGGTGCTGGCACCATGACCCGATGTCCCATTCAGTCCCATTATCCTGAGTCGCCATGAGTGCACACTGTCATAAGCCGGTACCCGTCCTGATATAACCTTAGATGTTGCCATGACGGCAAGCTCCAACAATCAACCAACCAACATATGATTACTAATACTATCGCATAAGTGAATTGACAAACTATATCATATGTAAGTGTTGGAATGATTAATATTGTTATGTCGGCTGACTTGAGATAGCTGCTGATGACAATATCAGACTACATAATATTATACATATATCATAAATAATTGGTTTGGCACACGCCTGGAAGATCAGTATCACTGCACTGACAACAACTTTATTTAAAGTTGCATAGTCTGATGGTTTTGAGTTTCACAAATTTTCTGAGATGAATGCATTAGGTTGATCGATATTATGTACCTTACTTTAGCTTGAAGTAACTTTTATTTTAATTGGCTAACTTTTGAGATATTTGAAGTGGAATCATGCAAAATTAATGTTGGCAAGCTTGTCAACATTCTGACCCCATAGGCTTCTGCAGTAACAGTTTCTATTCAATTGCCTCGGTGTTCCTTTCTGTGTGGTGACAAATGTTTAATAAATGCACGGGTATCTAAGTTAGATAGGTAGAATCAAATTTAGATAATTGCTTTGGTTTTGAAAATTTGATATTGTCATGGGGGTGATGAAAATGGGAAATACTGCGCCTAGAGCGGGACTCGAACCCACATCTCTTGCACTCCGGGCCAGTATGCTAACCATTACACCACCTAGGCTCCCTGATATCAACACACTCCCCACGCCTACCTGTCTATGTGGTTACTTGCCTGAGAGGTCAGTGCAGTGTTGGTTGTTTTGTTTTTTTGGTTTGGGT
This sequence comes from Branchipolynoe longqiensis, assembly GCA_030323885.1. NCBI lineage: Eukaryota > Metazoa > Annelida > Polychaeta > Phyllodocida > Polynoidae > Branchipolynoe > Branchipolynoe longqiensis. Next base: position 23,384,763 of record CM059189.1, on the reverse strand, counting down.
GGTTTGGTTGTGTTGTGGTGTGTGGGGTGTTGTGGGTTTGTGTGGGGGTGTTTTGTGGGGTGTGTTTTGGTTGTTTGTTGTTTGTGGTTTTGTGGGGTGTGGTTTTTTCATCGGACCATGGAGCTTTAATGAATAAATTATATTCACACAACTATTCTTTTTAAACGGTTGAAACTGTCCAAACCTCAGAATGGCTACATGCCACGTCAGCGATTTATTCTTTTAAAGCTTAAAGGTCAAAAACCAAACCCCCCATCCTATGTATGTATCATGTGCATACATGCATCCTATGTACATGTACATGTGTCATGTGCATACATGCATCCTATATACATGTACATCTATCATGTGCATTCATGCATCATATGTATGTGTATCATGCATCATGTGCATGCATGCATCCTATGTACATGTACATATATCATGTGCATTCATGCATCCTATGTAAATGCATCATGTATCATGTGCATACATACATCCTATGTGCATGGCCATCTATCATGTGCATTCATGCATCCTATGTACATGTATCATGTATCATGTGCATACATGCATCATATGTACATGTATGATGTACCATTTGCATACATGCATTCTTTGTATATGTATCATGTATCATATGCATACATGGATCCTATGTACATGTACATGTATCATGTGCATACATGCATCCTATATACATGTACCATGTATCACATGCATACATGCATCATATGCATACATGCATCGTATGTACATGTTTCAGTCTGCTGATGGGAAAAATTTGGCATACGCTTGCCCGATCAGAGCTCAATTTTCAATGCGGAAGCCCAAGCACTCCTTCTCGCATTGGAGTGTATTGAGGTATCCAACCACACTAACTATGTTAAATACAGTGATTCGTTCTCTTGCCTTCTGGTTGTTGCTAGACTGAAAACGGACCACCCTATTCTAGCAACAGTCATTTATAAAATGAACCAACTGGCAACGGATGGGTATGATATCCACCTGTGCTGCGTGCCTGGCCATGCCGGCATACAAGGAAACGAAGGAGCTGATCGGGCTGCGAAGAAGGCCCTGGACTGTGATCTTGAACCGTGTCTGATCCCTCACTCTGATCTGAAACCACTAATAGCCACCGACATACAATCCAAATGGCAACATGTGTGGGATGAAAACAGTAATAAACTTAAAGAAATTGAACCATCTGTGGGAAAACCACCACAGACTCATGTGGGAGGTCGGCGGGACCACATGGTCCTTAGCCATTGCCGTATTGGCCACTCGTGGCTTACACATGCTTTTCTGCTCAAGGGGGAACCTCCCCCTGAATGTATTGGGTGTCAGTCCCCGCTGACACTCAAACACATTTTACTAAGTTGCGTTGATTTGTTGGCCCTGCACCAACAATTCTACACTGCAGACAGTATGCATGACCTTTTTACTAAAGTAAAACAAGAAAACATTTTAGCCTTTTTGAGGGCAGCTGGACTGTACCACCTCATATAGTTTACTAAATAAATTCTATCAATTATTAATAAAACTTTTCTTTTTCTATGGGAATTTGTTTCCCTTGACCACAAGTATATGATTGTGAGCTTTCTAATTTAATGAGTGTCTATTGGCACATAATTGATTGTCTGCTTTTACATGTAAAAGCGATGGTTTGAACAAAAAACTAATATTTCTCATATCATGTGCATACATGCATCCTATGCATACATGCATCATATGTACATGTACATGTATCATGTGCATACATGCATCCTATGCATATATGCATCATGTGTACATGTACATGTATCATGTGCATACATGCACCCTATGCATATATGCACCCTATGCATACATGTATCATGTGCATACATGCATCATATGCATATATGCATCATGTGTACATGTACATGTATCATGTGCATACATGCATCCTATGCAGATATGCACCCTATGCATACATGTATCATGTGCATACATGCATCCTATGCATATATGCATCCTATGTACATGTACATGTATCATGTGCATACATGCATCCTATGCAGATATGCACCCTATGCATACATGTATCATGTGCATACATGTATCCTATGCATACATGCATCCTATGTACATGTACATGTATCATGTGCATACATGCATCATATGCATATATGCATCCTATGTACATGTACATGTATCATGTGCATACATGCACCCTATGCAGATATGCACCCTATGCATACATGTATCATGTGCATACATGCATCCTATGCATAAATGCATCATGTGTACATGTACATGTATCATGTGCATACATGCCTCCTATGCATATATGCATACATGGGTGTTTTTTCCCATCAAATATAGGGGTCTTTTATATGCATTTTCCCACAGACAGGGCAGCACACACCACATCCTTTGATGAGCCAAATTGTCGACCACTGATTGGACCCTCCTCCATTGGGCAGCTTGCATCTAGTTGCTAGTACATGTATACTACTTCCATCTAGCTCCAAGTACAGTCGAGAAAATCTGGTCTGTTTTGAGGATTTGCATCAAACGATAAGCACCATGTGACCAGTCCCTCATCGGCCATCATTGTTGGATAGAAAGTTCAGCTATAACACTGCCAATGCGGCAGTGTGTATTAATATCGCTCCGATTTTGGGTTTATTTTGACGGAATTTCGCTTTTTGAGTAAGTTATTCTGCTAAATAACAATATTTCAACCCCCGAGTGAATATTCATGGTTCTAAATAACAGAATTAGATTGTAGCAGTGAATAGATTTGTGCTTTTTGTTTTGTTTACCTTCGACAATATTACTGCCGATATGACAGCAGTGTTAATATCGCTTGGATTTTGGGTTTAATTTGACCGAATTTCACTTATTAGTAAGCTATTCTCATAAGTAACATTATTTCAACCCCCGAGTGAATACTCATGGTTCTAAATAACAGAATTAGATCGGAGCAGTGAATAGCTTTGTGCTTTTTGTTTTATTTACATACACTTGATAGCAGAAGGAACTGCTTCTATCCAACCATGAAGCAGGAGTAGTGTGATGCCTACGTCACACGCATATCGTCAATATATATGACTATAATCGGAGTATTCTATCCAGCGCCCTCTGTACACACACCCCTCAATAATACCTATATATTTATGAGCATCCTGCGTTAAAGTTGCATAGTCCGATGGTTTTGAGTTTCTCTCATTATCTGAGATAAACATATTAGATTGTTCATTATAATGTACCTTACTTTAGTTTGAAGTAACTTTTATTTTAAATCGCTAACTTTTGAGATATTTGAAATGGAAACATACTAAATTAATTTTGGCAGGCTTGCCACAACTCTAACAGTAACACCATAGGCTTCTGCAGTAAGAGGTTCTAGTAATTGACTCAGGCTCTCCTTATATGTGATGACAAATGTTTAATAAGTGCACCAGCATCTAAGTTAGATATGTAGAATCAAATCTACATAATTGTTTTGCTTTTGAAGATTGTATGTTTTCATCGGACTATGCAGCTTTAAGCCACATACCAGATCCAGGCACTTCGCTGTTGCACCATTCTTACACCAGGGGGAGGCGGGCGTTGGTTCCGGCAAAGCTCACCAGGGGGCAGGGTTGAACCAGTGCTGGGCTGGGCTGACTCACACAGGTCTTATGAACAAACACCGGAATGCTAAACAATGCAGTGGTATCATACCGAGGGTGTCTGATGGAATTGTGTCAAATAACACTGGAAGAAATCGAGAGGGTTTTGTGTGTGCGTGTGTGTGTGTGTGTGTGTGTGTGTGTAGTTTAGTTGTTTTTGTGTCATTTTGAAGATGTTTTTTTTTCTTTTGCATATTACTTATTAGTTCATTGAGCCATTACAATGCCACGTGCATGGCTAGTTAGGGACACGTATAACATCTTAAGTCATTGTTTTGACTAAGCCATTGTTCGAACCCATGGCTTAGTCACAAATAGTGAAGAAATGTTCCCTCCCGAACAAAGCAATCGAACTTTGTATATTTGAGCATGCATATACCTGGCAGTTCCAAACTTACAAATACCTTCATGTCAGTAATGATTTGCTTCATTTCCACCCCTCATTGAAATATGAGAACAACATCTTTCTCATGTTCTTTTAGGTACCATATTTGTTTGTTTTACGTCCTAGCAACATCTAAGGTCATATCACGACGGGTACCGACTTGGGACAGTGTACACTCATGGCGTCTTTATAGTGCTGCCCCACTGGGAAACTAGGTCGCCAGCACCATGACCTGATATCCCACTCAGTCACATTATCCTGACACTGAGCCAACCACTACTTGCCCTATCCTAATAATGATAAGCGCCAGGCTATAAAGCGACAAGTATCAATTTTTAAGTCATTCGTTTGACTCAACCAGGATTCGAACTCAAGAACTCATGGGTTCGGATCTCCCGACCTTTAGGTACCATAATTATAGGTCATGACCTTATTCTACTCTCTCTCAGAAATATGCCTCTTTCTCTTTCTGACTGCCAGGTATGTGCTGTCCTGCCTGTGGGAAAGTGCATATAAAGGACCCCTCGCTGCTTATCACTTTGCATTTTATTACTATTATTAAAGCTTCATAGTCCGATGAAAACATCAAATTTTCAAAACCAAAACAATTATCTAGATTTTAATCTACATATCTAACTTTGATACTGGTGCACTTATTAAGTATGTGTCACCACATAGAGGGGAATATGCAATCAAAAAAATCCCGCCACTGCAGAAGTCGACATAACATACATTAGATGCATTACCTGCAGTATGCACTTTTATATATATATATATATATATATATATATATATATATATATATATAAAGAGTTCAGTCACAAAACCACATAAACGGCACTTCCAAAAATGTAGTTTCCACTTCTTATATGAGCACATGGTTAAGGAGCAATGAACAAAAAAAGTAGGAATATAACAAAATATACATTTTCAAGGTTTGATTCCAATGTTTATCTCCATTGTTGGATTGGCGTTTACATGGTTTTGCACCTGAACTCTCCATATATATATATATACATATATTTATATATATATATATATATATATATATAATAGGCTACGACTCAGGAGGATAAATAAAGAGACGAGACGAGGAGTGGTGGAAGCCTACCTTTATTTCTGAGGCCCATATGGCCGAGCGATAAAAGCCCTACCTAGGAAAAGAAAAAAGGAAAGATTGGGAGCTCATGTGATCCTGACGTGCGCTGGCTGGGTTATGGCCACACGGAAGTGACACCAGCCAGGCGGAGCGGGTTCCGGCCCGCAGCAAATATCACAACAAATAAATAAGATGTACATAATAAAAGGAATTAATTAAGGTTCAATAAAACCGGATAGGATATAAACTCTGCCCCTTTATATTCATATAATAAATTATATAGCACATATATATATATAAATATATGTATATATATATAATTATGTATATATGTATATATTTATATATTGGTATTACAGAGAATGACAAATTATACCAAATGCATCATACTTATTATTCATGCTCACAGCGGCCACTGCGCAAACTAACACGCCGTGGGTGATAACATCATTATTTATATTCACGTAATGCATTGCACGGCACACATATATACATATATAGTGGATAATCCTGGTTTACAGTTTTTTCCTGATTTCACACAGACGCCCACATCCCTATATGACCTCCTTGTTGTGTCCGCACATATATTATGAATGCTGGGAAATCCGAAGAAGTAAGGCATGTGCATGCTGGGTAAATTATGTACATTGCATTATATCCGAATTTTTTCTTGAACATTTATACTGCCTATCATGGATAAGTCTGAATAGACTTGTTTTCACCATTAAACAGTTTGTCGATAGAAAGCCCGAGCCTACACTTTTACCGACCCAAGGGATTTTTAACCTCCCACACCACATAGACTTGGTATGAGAGCAACTGGCCTTTGATGACACTGTAAGTTATAAACAGCGGTGGAAATCCAAATTGGCAGAGGTTGGGGGGCACACGGAATCGAACCACCAACCTTCAGATTAGGAGTCTGACCTAGAAAAAAGTCAGACACTCCAACCACTCCGCCACAGAGAACACCACGATTTCATGATTTTACATGGTGCCGGTCGTGTGCTAGTCGGTCACTATAGTGGGTTGTTTCCTTAAACACTTAAAGAGCATTCTCTGGGGGTTATTGGTATATTAACAGCAGGTAAATAGTAATACCTTTAATTACTTAGTCTTAGTTCAATATGATCAGGTACTCTTTTAAGGGATTGATGATGATTTCAGCAATAAGTCGTCAACATCTATTCTATCTAAAATAAAATTCAATTTATTCCATATATGCAGGTGTGTGTCTGCGGATATAGTATATATACATATATATATATATATATACATATATGTGCGTGTGTATATATATAGCAACCTGGTCTCCCAGTGGGGCAGCACTATAAAGTCGCGATGAGTGCGCCCTGTCACAAGTCGGTACCCGTCCTGATATGACCTTAGATGTTGCTAGGACGTAAAACAACAAGAAACAAAACAAAGAAAGATATATATCTACATAGATATATATGTCTGCCCATGTGTAGCAGTTTCAATACTGCATTTAAAGTTGCATAGTCCGATAAAAGCATCAAATTTTCAAAACCCCAAAAAACAATTATCTATATTAAATTTTTGATCACACATATCGAACTCAGATACAGATGCATTTATCAAGCATTTGTTGCCAAATAAAAGGTAATTCTGAGTCAAATTATTAGAATATCATACTGCTGACGTCTATGGTATCAGAGTTTTCATGTTTTTGCCTAAATTAAATTAGCATAATTGCACTTCAAATATCTCCAAAGTGAGTCATTTTAAATGAAAGTTACTTCAACCTAAAGTAAACTAGATCATACCGATCAAACTAATAATATATTTATCTCAGAAAATGACAGAAACTCAAAACCATCGAACTATGTCACTTTAATCCGACCCTTCTTTATGTAAAATATTCCGATTTACAGCATTGGTGGGGGAATGCAAATGATTTATTACTGATTGGGTAGACGCGACCAGGTGAATGTATGTGTATATGTAGGTGCTAGCGGTGCCTGATTGAGATGTAAATAGATATAGTGGTGCTGGCAGGGCTGTGTGCAAGGGGCACTCGGAGCCTACCCCCTCCCCCCTCTGCTAGTTAGGATCACCACACTCAGGCTCAAGGCAGGTGGTGGCCAGGGGATCCACACAGCTTGGTGGTGGTGGGCAGATCACTGGTAACCATGGGGACCAGGAATGCCAGATCCCTATTGGTAGAGCTAAGAATGCTTGTTTCCCATTGGGGCGAAAGGGGTGGGGTGATACTCTACAATGAACCCATGTAACCATATAACTAATAAACCACAGGGCTTGACTCTCTCTCTTCTTTTACACTTTATACTCTTCCTTTCTCTTTGTCTGTATTGATTTCACTATAGTCTGCCTCCACAACCACAGATTTGAGCTTTAGCCATTCTACATTCATCCAGGGATATGGCATAACGGATGGAAGGACACCAACCTTGGTATCTCGGAAGTGACATATTAAGGAACCTGTCAACATGCAGTACAAGCCCCACCCTTCTAAATTCCCATATGTGAGTAGGGAGTGTTCCCTCTTAGACATTTAGACATTTAGACATTTAGACATTTAGACAAATAAGCATTTATCCATTTATCCATTTATATATTTAGCCATTTAGCCACTTATACATTTATACATATATACATTTAGACATTTATACATTTAGATATTTAGATATTTAGACATGTATACATTTAGATATTTAGATATTTAGACATGTATACATTTAGACATTTAGACATATATACATTTAGACATGTATACATTTAGACATATATACATTTATACATTTATACATTCATACAATTAGACATTTAGACAATTAGACAAGTTGTATTCACAATTGCACTACATATTCAACAACTATAAAGTAGTACGCTGACAATAGAAAGGTAGAAACAGTGTAACCATTAATAGTTGTCTTCCTACTGCCCCTTATAAACCAAATCGAAGCAAAGTACCAAACTAAATGGCATTGAGTCAACCTTGAGACAAGTAAAGACTGGGGTACCACAGGGATCAACACTGGGCCCCCTTCTATTCCATCTGTTCATAAACATTGTACCGCAAGTACTGAGGCAAAGATAAGGCATTCTACTTGCTGATGCCGCAGTCCAACTGGTATCAAACAGTAACTTAGCAACAGCAGCAGAATTGACAAATGAAAATTTGGCTAGAATAAATATATGGTGCAAAGAAAACAAATTAACTCTCAATATAATCAAAACTGAATATGTTATCTATGGCACCAATAACAAGAAGGACAAAGCCCCAGAAGTCCAAATAAAGATTGGGAATGAAACACTAAGGGAGGTAGAGACCTACAAATATTTGGGAACTGAACTGGGTGCAACTCTAAGTGGGAATAAACAACTAAGTAGATTAAATCAGTCACTGGCAAGGAAACTGAACACCTTCAGAAAAATCAGGGTTTTTATTAGTGAAAAAACAGCTCTTCTTATGTACAAACCAATGATCCTCCCAGTAATTGATTATAATGACCTAATATATGAACTACTCACAAAACAGCAACAAGCAAACCTTCAAACAGGACACAATAGGGAACTCAGGACAGTTTACAAAGGCCAAAATCTATACACATGAGAACTACATGCTAAAGCTGGAATGGACAAATTAGAGACAAAGCGCAAAAGGCATCTCTTAGGACTCATGTACAATAGAGCCCAAGACACAATATATACTGACACAAATATTCACAATACTAGGGCAGCAGATGGGAACCTCTTGACAATTCCCTATCCAAGGACTAAGAAACTCAAAAAGAGTAGCTATTTATCAGCTCTGGAACAAACTCTCTGCCAAAACCAGGAATGCAACAAACTATCTGCAATTTAAATCATAGACATACATTAATAAACCTACCTGGATAGACCCGAAAAGTTGAGAACTGAAATAAATGCATAGTCCCAAACCAGTCCCCTCCCTCTCCCTCTCTGAAATCCCACCTGGCAAAAGGAGTACAATAAATCAAAACTACCAAAGTATACCCATGAGCCTATAATACCTGACTAAACCAATAAAACAGATACTAAAGACAAAGCTATAGTTGACCAAGACAATTTAAATGAGTCATGCAACCATTATTTACATAATCCAAAATCCACTACTACCTGTATCAGCAAGTCATGCCCATTGTCGTAATGTCTCTTCACAGGTGTGATCATCAAAATCACTGATATAGTCTAAAGGTAAATGGCTATTCTCCAGTCTACATGTGCAAAATAAAATCCCCACTATATTTGTAATGCCTGATTTTAACCTACTATTGTCTATATTGTTCATACCATCTTATCATCTCATCCATAAATAGTTCATGTGCACTATCATTGAAAAGGCCGGAAGACCAACGCCTCAGTACTGAAAAAAGATATTATTCAACTGGAATTGAAAAAACACCAACATAAAACAATATCATGAGCCCCGAAGCTAATATAATATACAGACTGCTCTTTAAGGAAACAAACATATGTTAGAAACAGATAGAATGAGATCAGGACATATTCATCAATAAACAAATTCTGTGGTTTAAATTGAAAATATTGTATAATTACTCATTGTGTCTATATGGCCAAGGGTAACAATCATGACACAGTTTGTTGTTACAGTTGAATGTATCTGCATATTGACTTGATAGGACAGATTTTATCCTATGTTTAACACATGACCATGAGACGTTCACCTCAATGTGGTGTTCTCTGTGGCGGAGCGGTTAGAGTGTCTGACTTTTTTCTAGGTCAGCCTCCTAATCTGAGGGTCGGTGGTTCGATTCCCCATGCCGCCAGCTCTGCCAATTTGGATTTCCACCGCTGTGTATAACTTACAGCATCATCAAAGGCCGGTTGCTTTCATACCATGTCTATGTGGTGTGGGAGGTTAAAATTCCCTTGGGTCGGTAAAAGTGTAGGCTCGGGCTTTCTATCGACCAGCAGTGGAATGAGGAAGACCAGTCGTCTATGACTGAAATTTCCCCTGCTTAAACAACTAATGGACCAAAAAAAAAATTAAAAAATGGCAGAGTACCATGCATTCCAAAAAGTGGGGTATGCATTCAATGGGAGTTTATCAACAAACTTTGATTTCATAGCCACTTTATAAAATAAATATGCTTGTCTTGTTTTGCTTAAACCAGCTATATCACAATTATAGCAAAACAGATTTGAAAATAATCTTGCTAGTCGGTTTTGCACAAAATCATGCATACATAATAACACTTCTTGCTTATGTTGGTGTGACATCTTCAGAATTCTAGACCACTTGAATAATGAATAGGTGTGGCTGTATTTAGTGCATTCAATAACAGTATTATAAAATGCAGTAAATATTGTCTGGATATTGTGTGGGTGTGGGTGTGGGTGTGGGTGTGGGTGTGGGTGTGGGTGTGGGTGTGGGTGTGGGTGTGGGTGTGCGTGTGGGTGTGGGTGTGGGTGTGGGTATGGGTATGGGTGTGGGTATGGGCGTGGGTGTGGGTATGGGTGTGGGTGTGGGTGTGGGTATGGGTGTGGCGACTTTATAGTGCTGTCCCACTCGGAAACCAAGCCGCCAGCACCATGACCTTGTATCCCACTCAGTCACATTATCCTGACACTGAGCACACCAGTCCTTGTCCTGTCCTAATAATGCCGAGCGCCTGGCTCGGAAGCAAGTGTGAATGTGTGTGAGGTGTGGGTATGGTTATGGGTGTGGGTGTGGGTGTGGGTGTGGGTGTGGGTGCTGGTGTGGGTGTGAGTGTGGGTGTGGGTATGGGTGGGGGTGTGGGTGGGGTGTGGGTTTGGGTGTGGGTGTGGTGTGGGAATGGGTGTGGGTATGGGTGTGGGTATGGGTGAGGGTGTGGGTGTGGGTGTGGGTGTGAGTGTGGATCTGGGTGTGGGTATGGGTGTGGGTATGGGTATGGGTGTGGGTGTGGGGGTGGGTATGGGTGTGGTTGTGGGTGTTGTGTCTGAGTGGGTGTGGGTGTGGATGTGGTTGTGGGTATGGGTGTGGGTGTGGGTGTGCATGAGGTAGTGGGTCTGGTGTCTGAGTGGGTGTGGGTGTGGGTGTGGGTGTGGGTGTGGGTGTGGGTGTGGGTGTGGGTGTGGGTGTGGGTGTGGGTGTGAGGACTGGGGTGAGGGTTGTGGGTGTGGATGTGGGTCTGGGTGTTGGTGCGGGTGTGGGTGTGGGTGTGCGTTTGGGTTTGGGTGTGTGTGTGGGTGGGTTTGAATGTGGGTATGGGTATGTGTGTGGGTGTGGATATGGGTGTGGCTGTGGGTGTGGTGTATAAGTGGTTGTGGATGTGGTTGTGGGTGAGGGTGTGGGTGTGTATGTCGTTGTGGTTGTTGGTGTGGGTGTGGGTGTGGTTGTGGGTGTGGGTGAGGGTGTGGGTGTGGGTGTGTGTGTGTGGGTGTGGGTATGGGTATGGGTTTGGGTGTGGGTGTGGGTGTGGGTGTGTGAGTGGGTTTGGATGTGGGTATGGGTATGGGGGTGGGTGTGGGTATGGGGGTGGCTGTGGGTGTGGTGTCTGAGTGACTGTGGATGTGGTTGTGGGTGAGGGTGTGGGTGTGTATGTGGTTGTGGGTGTGGGTGTGGGTGTGGTTGTGGGTGTGGTTGTGGTTGTGGGTGTTGGTGTGGGTGTGGGTATGGGTATTGGTGTGGGTGTGTATATGGGTGTGGCTCTGGGTTTGATGTCTGAGTGGGTGTGGGTGTGGATGTGGATGTGGTTGTGGGTATGGGTGTGGGTGTGGTGTATGGTCTAGGATATATATTGGTGTAGGATGTATGATTTGGATATATATATTGTTAATTTCTGTAGAATTTCTGTTCTATGAGTGGCATCACTTTTATATTAAATCACTCTTACTTACTAATGCTATGGTCCCCCATGTTTGACAGAAGATGTACCCCATGAGCACAGCTATTACCTCGGCTGAAGTCACTTGAAGAAACCCTTCCACTTTCTACTTTCAGGGTTGACAATTTGGCGTATATAGGTTGCTGGTTGAGCTGTGACGAACACATAAAGGAGACGGGGAGAGATGGTGTGGGTGTGATGGTAGTGGGTGGGTGTGTTTGTGTGTGTGGGGGGCTGGGCGAGGAAGGGGGATTGGACAAATACAAATGGGATGGTATATATGTTGGGGGGAGAAGGGGGGTTGGTTGTTTGTTGGAGTTTTACATCCTGGCAATATCTGTGGTCATATCATGATGGGTACCGACTTGTGACAGTGCGCACTCATGGCAACTTTATAGTGCTGCCCCACTGGGAAATCAGGCCACTGTCACCATGACCCAGTATCGCACTCAATCACATTATCCTGACACTACGCTAACCAGTCCGTTCCCTAACCTAGTATTAATGACGAGCGTCAGGCTAGGAAGTGACATGGATCAATTTTATAAGTCATTAGTTTGACTCGACTGGGAACCGAAGTCCCGATCTCCCACACGTGAGGCCCGAGCTCTACCGATTCGGACACCGCGCCCGGTGGTGGTGGGGGGGGGGGGGGGGATCATGGTGGGGGGAGGTGAATCCCTTGCGTGTCAACCCAACACGGGGTAATAACGGTGTACAAATGTCAGTCCCATCAGCCAAGACCCTCCTAGCCTTACCCCACCCCCACCCCCACCCCCACTCCCGCCACCATACACATACAATGCGCATGCTCTGTAAACCCACCTACTCTATCCGTCCATCCATCCCCACACATCGCATTGAAACCCGCATCGCTGTAGTCAATAGCATGGCTGGTGGCTAAGGCAGTAAGGGTGTTCAGGTGTCCAGGGAACAAAATAAAATACCAGAATGAAAAGCGCCATCACCCCCTCAGCACCCTGCACCCATTACCATGCTTCACCCGCTCCTACACCCCATACTGTGCTGTCCTAATAAATAGATGCACAGACACACATACACACAGACACACATATAGACTCATACACATACACAGACACATACACACAAACACACATACACATGGATACACACATACATGAATATGCATACAAATACACATCTACACACATACACACATGCACATCATCATCATCATCATGCTGTCGGTCGCAATGCGACAAAGACTGCTTTCATTACTTATAACTGCCACTCTCCATCTAGTTCTCTGCTGTGAGAGTTGTGTCCATGAGTTGGTCTTAATGTCTCTCAGCTTCAGGTTTCTCTTGATGGTATCCTTGAACCGGAGATGAGGGTGCCCTCTCTTTCTGGAGCCAGAAGACAGTTGAGAATAGAGGATCTGCTTTGGTAGCCTGTCTGATGACATCCTCCTTAGATGTCCAGTTCACTGGGGATTCTTTTTGATCAGAAGATCTTCCATAGAAGGCAGCCCCGTTCGTTCGAGTATTTCCTTATTTGTCACTTTGTCCTTCCAGGTTAGCCTCATGATTGAACGCAGATGTCGCACCATGAAGGCATGCAGCTTTTTCACCTCTCATCTGTACACTGTCCAGGCCTCGGATCTGTATAGTAGGGTGGATAGCACGATTGCATGGTAGATCTTACCTTTGACCCGAATGGACACATGGTGGTTGTTCCAGAGTCTCTGGTGTAGTCGGCTGAAAGATGCTCTAGCCTTGGCCATCCTCCTCTGTATTTCAGCATCAATGCGTCCATCACTTGATATAGTGCTTCCGAGATAGGTGAATTTCGGAACAGAGTTCAGCTTGTTTCCGTCAACCATGATCTCTTCCTCTTGGGTTCTTGTAGAGTTGGGTTGGTACAGCACCTCCGTCTTCTTGATGTTAATCTTCAGGCCAAACTTCTTTGATGCATCGGAGGAAGCGTCCACTATTTTCTGGATATCTTCAGCAGAGTGGGCAACCAGTGCACTGTCATCTGCGAATAGTAGCTCTCTCACCTGTATCTGAGTAGTCTTGGTCTTCACTCTGAAGTGTGCGACATTGAATAGGTCAGCGCTCTGTCTGGACTGTATAGAGATGCCATCCCCCATGTCTCGGAAAGCCTCGTCAAGCATTGCTGATAGGAAGATGGAGAAGAGCGTGGGGGCCAGTACACAACCTTGCTTGACCCCATTGGTAACCCCGAACGATTCCGAGACTTCCCCTCCAGCACTAACGTTCGCCATCATTCCTGTATGTAGAGCCTCGATCATAGTTGTGAACTTCTCTGGGCATTCATACAGACACACAAGCACACATACCCACAGAAATGCATACACATATACACATACCGACCGACACACAAGCACACATAAATGCATACACACAAACACAGATACACAAAAACACACATATTCACATACCCACATACACATATATACACATAGTCACATAGACACATAGACACACAGACAGGCAGGCACATAGGCACACAACACACATGCATACACACAAATACACAGAGACACACGCATACATATAGACATACACACATACAGACACACAGAGATGCAAACATGCAAATACACAAACACAGACACACACATAGGCACATGTACACAAACACACAAATAGGCATGCACACAGACAAACAGACACACTGAAACATACACTCTGACACACAAAAACCCCACTGAAACAGTGGCACACAGACACAGACATATTGCAGGTACTGCACCACTACTGGCTTTATTTGTACATAGTGCATCCCAAAACTCGATGCTATTCGATGCTATTCGCAATGGGTGTCGCTAGGGGTGTTATCTAAGCTGAACTGTACCCGAAGAAAATGAAGCCGTTGGTTTTTGGCCATAAAACCACCACCACACACTGACACGATACTATAATTCCGTGTATAGAACAGTACAACATATCAGATGGGATGGTCGAATGAGTTGAGCGTCCATCTCCCGAATAAATTGAGCGTCCGTCTCCATTTCGCTAGATCGTGGGATTCAGACCGACACATTCGAACCCCAGTTGAGTCAAAGCAATGACTTGAAAATTGCTATGGGTCACTTCCTAGCCAGGCCTCGGCATGATTATGATAGGACAAGGACTGGTTAGCTCAGTGTCAGGATAATGTGACTGAGTGGGATATCACTGGTTAAGGCACAGGTGGCCTGGTCTCCCAGTGGGATAGTGCTATAAAGTCACCATGAGTGCGCACTGCCACAAGGCAGTACCCATCCTGATATGACCTTAGGTGTTGCCAGGACACAAAACTCAAACAACCAAACAACAGTGCAACATAAACATGCATCCCTGCATACAGAACCAGTGGTCCATTACTGGTTCATCAAAGGCTGTCGTATGTGCTGTCCGGTCTGTGGGAAAGTGCATATAAAAGAACCCTTGCAGCTTATCGGAAAGAGTAGCCTATGTGGTGACAGCAGGTCGTCCTCCAAAGAAATATGTCAGAATGACCATATGTTTGACGACAAATAACTGATGATAAAAATCAATGTGCTCGAGAGGCGTCGCTAAATAAAACAAACTTTTTTTTCCTCCTTGTGTACAGAGGCATGATAGTGATGTGCTATAATACAATGTATAGAACGGTGCGGGTAGAACTGGCCTCCCTGCCCATGCAGGCATCCACCCATAGGCATGCGAGTATGGGACAGGGGCGTCTGTATTACCATGAGCATCTGATTATTGTTTTATATTGAATGGTATAGGACGATGCTAGAAATAACCCTCCATTCATGTGCATTTCATTTCGAATGTTGTTTACATACTGAAATCAACATGAGCAACAAACAAGATTCGGCACAGGCCTGTCCAGCCCCCCCCCCCACCCGACCCCTACCAACACATAATCCGTGTTTCATGTACATTGCATTCATTCTATAGTTGGCTGCTGAAATCGACATAAGCAATTAACAAGTATATGAATTCTTGTTGAAATCAATATGGGAACTATTACAATATTATCTTCCGCTCCTTCAGATAAGACATATATATATATATATATATATATATATATATATATATATATATATATATATATGAGACTGTCTCAAAAGGTGCTAAGCAATATGGGACAAAACTTGGTCCATAGTAACGATCAACACACTATCTACTTATGCATTTGCTCAGGATAAACTGATTTGTTTTTTACCTAGTGTTTCATAATCCCAATATAATACATATTTAATTGAAGCAAATGTCTTTGTGTTTTCAGTGTAACCGTTTCTGTGCTGTTTTGTGTCAATCGTTACAATGGACAAAACAACGAAGAGTTAGCACCTTTTGAGACAGGCTCATATACAAATAGTATGTCAAATGTATATTATTACTACTGCAATCAACATGCACTAACCACGTATAAACCATTAAGCCCACAACACATACACACAACTCTCAGCCTTTGTAGGCATACACACAAAAAAACACCCTTCACATGTTGATTCAAATAATCCCCTCTCCCCCGTCCATGCAACCCATTCAGCAGAGTGTGCATGCATCCGGCTGAGTGGGTTGTTTGTGTGGGTTGTTTGTGTGTGCCAGTGTGTGTCAGTGTGTGTCAGTGTGTGTCAGTGTGTGTCAGTGTGTGTGTGTCAGTGTGTGTGTCAGTGTGTGTGTCAGTGTGTGCCAGTGTGTGTGTGTGTGTGTGTGCATCGTGACTGTGTAACACGCACGTCAGTGTTGATCTATCAGGGCCGTTGATCTGGGAGGCAGCACCGTCAGCCTCCGCACCACTGCCCCCATCCCCGGCCCGGCCCGGCCCGGCCGACACCTGAGAATCACGTGCCTTTACTCGCACTGACACATGGGCATGCGATCACGAGAAGCAGCACGCCGGCAGACTCACTAAGAAATCACCGTAAACCGAGATTGAAGATGGAGGAGGGTCCACTAAGAAATCACCTCTCTGTGCGATGGTACACGCCAAAGGGCTTACTAAGAAATCACCCTAAACCAAGATGGAGGGTTCACTAAGAAGTCAGCTCTGTGTGCGATGATGCAAGCCGAATGGCTCACTAAGAAATCACCAAGGTGGAGGAGGGTTCATTAAGAAATCACCTTATACCAAGATGGAGGGTTCACTAAGAAATCACCTTAAACCAAGATGGTGGATTCACTAAGAAATCACCTCGAATCAAGACGGAGGGTTCACTAAGAAATCACCTTAAACCAAGATGGTGGATTCACTAAGAAATCACCTCGAATCAAGACGGGAGGGTTCACTAAGAAATCGAGGGTTCACTAAGAAATCACCTAAAACCAAGATGGAGGGGTTCACTAAGAAATCAGCGTAAACCAATCTCTGGCTGAGATGGTGCAAACCAAAATGCTTATTAAGAAGTCACCTTAATCCAAGATGGAGGGTTCACTGTATATATACCAGAAAATTGGTTAAACCAAAGTCGGTTAATCCAAATTATCGGTTAATCCAAACAAAATTGTTGGGCCCCAACCCACTTCCGGTACATTAAACCAAACTTTCATGTGGTTATAAGGTCATCTGAGACCCCATCAATATTTGTATATGATAAATGGTAGTATTTTGGCGGGCCACCGAAAAAGGTTTGGATTAACCGATCGTTCGGTTTAACCAAGCTTGGTTTAATGGGGTAATACTGTATACACATAAGAAAACAATAATCATTGTCCACATATATTGTATCTTACATTCATAATGTACCCGCGTTTTTGCCAAAGCCAAGCCAAAGTCGAAGCCAAAGCTTGGTTAAACCAATGATCGGTTAATCCAAACAAATTTCTAGGGTCCCTTCAGGTTTGGTGTAATGGTGTTATACTGTATGCATACAGCTGGAATTTGGCCATGCCGTTCTTTTTACTTGCATAAAAAACTATATGTCAATTTTTAAGTGAGGCAAGAGGCAGACGGTGCCGGTGCCGAGGTCGGGAGCGGAGAGAGTGCCCAGGCCAGGGCTTGCTCAGAGTCATGGTGGATAGATGGGGGGGGGGGGCCCAGGAGGGGCCCCCCGGAAACATTATGGTCTATTCTTTATTTATATTCACATAATCACTTATATAGCACATATATCATATATATATGACATATATATATACATATAAATATATAACACCTAATGAAATTAACAAGTTACAATAGAAATGCATACACAACATGGTAAATGGGCTAACACAAAGAATGGTACAAGCTGGATGTTAGATTGTTTTGAATCTACAAACACTTATAACCCATTAACAAGAAATCCTAAAGTATTACTTAGACAATATTCAAAAGATTTGAATCAAATTGAACTCGTCCTGCCCAGCGGCGGAAACAAGTGTTAACAAACTTATCCGTTAAGGGCAAGCGAACTAAATCTCACACATGAAGAACATTTACGGACAGTACTATCGGATTCATTATGACCTGAAGCTAATTTCTGTGGTGGTGTTCAGCGAATTGTTAGCAGACCTGACTTATGGGATTTGGTTGCGGTTGTGTGGCTGGACTTGGGTGAACTGTATCAAGTTAGTGCAGCCCCCGGGATTTCACGTCCACACAGAAAGCCCCACAACCCTAAATGACTAGCTGCTCAAGATTTGCTGATATGGAGTGCCTGGTGGGAGCAGGGAGAAGGGGGGGGGGGGAGGAGAAGGGGTGTGTGAAGCTGGAGGTGTGCTGGGATGGGAGTGTAGGCTGAGGTGAGGAGAGGGTGGGTGTGGGCTGTAGGGTGGGGTGTAGGCGGTGTGGGTGTGGGTGTGGGTGTGGGTGTGGGTGTGGGTGTGGGTGTGGGTGTGGGTGTGGGTGTGGTTGTGGGTGTGGGTGTGGGTGTGGGTGTGGGTGTGGGCATCGGTGTGGGTGTGGTTGTGGGTATCGGTGTTGGGTGTGGGTTGGGTGTGGGTGTGGGTGTGAATGTGCGTGTGATGTGGGTGTGGGTATCGGTGTGGGTGTGGGTATGGGTGTGGGTGTGTGTGTGGGTGTGAGTGTGGGTGTGAATGTGCGTGTGATGTGGGTGTGGGTATCGGTGTGGGTGTGGGTGTGGGTGTGGGTGTGGGTGTGGGTGTGGGTGTGGGTGTGGGTGTGGGTGTGGGTGTGAATATGCGTGTGATGTGGGTGTATGGTGTGGATCGTGTACGCGGGTAAGGGTCCCAGTGGAGGTAAAAGTGTGGTGATGTGGTGTGAAAGTGGCTGTGGGTGTAGGTGAAGGTGGGAGTAAGTGTGTGGTTGTGAGTGTGGGTATTAATGTATGGAGTGTGGGTATTAATGTGTTGGTGTGTGTGCGTGTAGGAGTGAAGGGTGAAGGTGTAGTGTGGTGTGGGTTGTGGGTATGGATGTGAGAGTGTGTGTGTGTGTGGATGTGGGTGTGGATGTGGGTGTGGGAATGGATGTGAGCATGGATGTGAGAGTGTATGTGGGTGTGAGCATGGATGTGAGAGTGTGTGTGGGTGTGGGTGTGGGTGGGTGTGGGTGTGGGTGCGGGTGTAGGTGGTGTGGGTGGTGTAGGTGTGGGTGTGGATGTGGCTGTGGGTATGGATGTGAGCATGGATGTGAGTGTGTCTTTGTGGGTGTGGAGATGAGGTGGTGGGGTGGTGTGGGGATGCGGGGGTAGGTGGTGTGGGTGGTGTAGGTTTGGCTGTGGGTGTGTGTGTGTGGGTGTGGGTGTGGAGATGAGGTGGTGGGGTGGTGTGGGGATGCGGGGGTAGGTGGTGTGGGTGGTGTAGGTTTGGTTGTGGGTGTGTTTGTGTGGCTGTAGGGGTGGAGATGAGGTGGTGGGGTGTTGTGGGGGTGCCGAGGTGTGAGGTATAAACACAATGCGCCGCATTACACGTCGGACAATCTACCTGCGTATGCGGTAAGTTGAGCCTCCCAACTTAATTCGGCATCTATGCATATACTTAAAGTTGCATAGTCGGATGGTTTTGAATTTCTGTATTTTGTCTGAGATAAATATATTATATCGATCACTGGTATCTACTTTACACTAGTTCAACGTTACTTTTATTTTAAAAGATAAACTTTTGAGATATTTTGAGTGCAAACATGGAAAATTAGTTTTGGCAAGCTTGCCAAAACTCTGACACCATAGACTTCTGCAGTAACAGGTTCTGTTAAATTGACTCAGTATTACCTTCTACACAGAAACAAATGCTTAAAAAGTGCATCACTAGCTAAGTTAGATATGTAAAATCAAATCTAGATAATTGGTTTGGTTTTAAAAATTTGATGTTTCATCGGTCTATGCAGCTTTAATTCTTACTCTATTTATGTATCTCTCCTGGGTTCTATATTCTTCTAATTCAGCAGGACTTCTTTTTTAAACATAAAAAAACTAAGACAACTCACTTTTCAACAAGGTCACTAAAATGCTCATATAGTTACTTGTATGTCCCCTATAACAAGGTATTATGCAAATAAAAATAAATATAATTGCTAACAAACTCTCCACCATCGCTAGCCCTGTATCTCTGTATATATAGATAGTTAAAACACGCATCCATATGCATGCATTTACAATATGCCTATTAAATTTACATAGTATTCCTTTTATATAGCAAATTTGCATAATCTGATCAAAGCATCAACTTTTCAAAACTAATACACATATAGTAAAACCTCATTAAATCGACCGACCTTGGTAGCGATTTTAAGTGGTCGATTTAGTAAGGGGGTCGGTTTAGGGAGTTATAATATGGTTATAATGGTATTGTTGGGAACTAAATAAAGTCGTCGATATAGTGAAGTGGTCGATCTGTGGATGTTGTCGGTTAGGGAGGGTTTACTGTACATCGCATTGAGCTTACATATGCAACTTGGATACTGGTGCGTTAAGCATTTGTTGCTGCATCGTATGGCGATACGAACTTAAAGTTGCATAGTCTACTGGCTTTGAATTTCTGTATTTTTACTGAGATAAATATATTAGACTGATCACTAGTATCTACTTTACATTACTTCAAAGATACTTTTATTTTAAATGGTAAACTTTTGAGATATTTTGAGAACGAACATGGAAAATTAGTTTTGGCAAGCTTGCCTAAACTCTGACACCATAGACTTCTGCAGTAACAGGTTCTGTTAAATTGACTCAGTATTGCCTTCTACGCAGAAACAAATGCTTAATAAGTGCAGCAGTATCTAAGTTAGATATGTAAAATCAAATCCAAATAATTGATTTGGTTTTGAAAATTTGATATTTCATCAGACTATGCAGCTTTAACTAAGCTGAGTTAGGAGAACTGGCTGCTGCTGAAGATTTTGGTACTAGCATTTTGACGTGCTTGACAAATTTAATTTGGCATGGTTTCACTTCAAATACGTCCAAAGTTATCCATTTAAGATAAATGTACTTGGCGTAAAGTCGATTATAATGAACCATCTAATGCATTTATCTCAGAAAATTGCAGAATGTCAAAATCATCAGACTATGCAACTTTTAAATAGTGCAATAGTTAGCATCTAAGGTGGATACCGAGGATGAAATCTACATGGATCTTTGGATTTTGAACAAAATTAATGTTAAAAAAAAAATAAAATGATTATTCAGCTTGAACTGCATGCATACTAGAAACACATCAACCTTTAAGGCCCAGTCAGACCTTACCGTACTGAGTACCGGACACCACCGGACAAAGAATTGTCTAGTCAGGTGGTGTCCGGTGTCGAACTGTGGCAACAGCCGCCGGACGAAGCGGTCGCTAAACGGACGCTAAATGGATGCTAAATGGACGCTAAACGGATGCTAAGCGCACATTAACGAATAGTTAAATGGACGTCAAACGGATGTCAAACGGACGGACCGGACATCCAACAGACACCAACCGGACACCAACTGGACACCAACTGGACACCAACAGGACACCAACCGGACACCTACCGGACACCTACCGGATACCTACCGGACTGTTCACGGACGCGGCAAAAACCGACGGACCAAATTCCTGCAGCACCGTCAACAGACTCTTCAGGATACAAAACGGACACCTAACGGATGAGTAACGGACATGAAATGGACCAAATGGACGAAACGGAATTAAAATGGACACCAACCGTACACTTCAGTATGGTGGTGTCCAGTACAAGTTTTGTGCATGTTCAAAACTTGTACCGGACACTGCTGGACACCACCGGACACCACCGGAGAGATAACGGACACACCGGATGCCAACCGTATATAAACCGTACATTGCCGTATTTCACCGGACAGTGTCCGTTTTCTATCCGGTTCCGCAATCCGGTGAGGTCTGACTGGGGCTTTACCCCCATCTCTACTCCCCAAACTTATCATGTACATGAAATCTACATGAATACACGCAAGAATAGTAATACTAGAATTTAAAAGGATTTTTCAGTTTGAATTGCATGTATACCAGAAACATCCCCAAACAACCCCCCCCCCCACACCCACCAAACACCCATATCATGTATATGCAATCTACATGAATAAACACAAGAATATACACACATTTATTTCAATCGCACTATTCAACAAGGCGCCGACCAGTGTGAGTGACAAATGAAATGTACAGTGTACACATCCATCGAAATGTACACGCAAATTACAGGCTGCTGGCTTGGGGTACGCCCTTCTAGCCCGGGGCTCCACCCCCCGCACCCCCGGCCCTCTCATCAATAATGCTAGGGTTGCCATCCCGGAAGCCCTTGGCTTACAGCTTTACCCCCCAAACACGTGGTCACCGCCTATACCTTTCAAAGATTAATGTTCCCCGAGAAATAGCCCATGCCCCGCAAAACCTTAGGTTTTTGGGGGGTTTTGTTTTGTCATTTTTGTTTCCTTATTTTTGTTTGTGTTGGTGGATATGCTTCATTAATATATACAACATATAGTTTATATATGTTCTATATATGTTCTATTTAGATAATAACACCAATAGTAATAGTCATAATAATAATAATAATGATGATAATAATATTAATTATAATAATAATAATAATAATAATAATAAAGAAAATTCAATTTAGGATTATTCTCAGTAACAGGAGTCATTCTATGGCACTTGGGAATAACACTGGAACATGCAATATTTACTAAATGTTATCTTGTATTTTAGGTTTTAAAATGTGGACAATTCCTCTTATATTTATATACTAAAATAATAATGTAAATTCAATATACCATCCTCAGTAGCAGGAGACATTCTAAGGCACTGTGGAATAAAATTGCAACGTGAAATACGATGCAACCATATACGATGAGAGAGACAGTCCAGGTAAAAATGTAAACTTTAAGACCTAAATGCACTGGGATTGGTCCCACTGCTTCAATGGTCACAGATGGTCCAGTGTATTATTAACAACTCCACCCCAACAACATAATTCATAAACTCACATAACTAGCTTCATTAGAGTTACACTAGAATTTTCCTAACAAACCAACATTTATATACTGCTTGCCTAACTGCAACTGAACATTAAAACTTACTACAAGTTTACCAACTGAATACAGAAGATAACTTCTGCTTACATTCTAAATACTATGTAAATACTCGCATTGATCTGACTAATATTGATCTAGTTATATGACACTACTGTACCATATTGTTATGGAACTTTTGGGTTTCAGAATTTCATTGTGTTACATGGTGCAAATTGTCTATTCAACAGGTATTGTACACCTTATTCTATATATCTTTTGTGTAAATAACACTGAATTGAAAAATGGCTGGAAGACCAGTGCTTCGGCACTGAGAAAAGACTTATTCAGCAGAATAAACATATTTACCAAAAAAAAAAAAAAAAATTTACAACTGATATGTTTAAAAGCTAAATCTGTGGATATTCCATGTTCTATTTAGATAATAATAATTATAATAATAATGTAATGTAAGTGTAATATATGATTCTTAGTAGCATGGATAATTCTAAGGCACTGAGGAATAAGACTGCGACATAAAATTTGCTAATTGTTTCCTTTTTGAGTTTAAAAATGTGAACAATATGTTCATGTTCTATTTAGCTAATAATAATAATAATACAAATAATAATAATAGTAATAATAATAATGTAAATTCAACATACGAATCTCAGTAGCACAAACCATTCTAAGGTACTTTGGAATAAAACTCAAAATGAAATTCTTACTATTTCTAATTACAAAAATGTTTAATGACACGAAGATTTCATTGGTCTATTTAGATCAGAATAATACCAACAAAATCATTTCAATATACAATCCTCAGTAGCAAGAGCTATTCTAAAACACTAGACTAAAACTGCAACATGAAATATATTAAAAATGCTTTAAAGAAAAAAGTTGAAAGATGGGGACATTGCATTTATCAGAAAAATAGTAACCACAAAGAGGGGATCTTGTTGACAATTGGAATTTTTCAGGAGTTGTTGGTTTTGTTAGTACCTCTGGAAACTTATTGTCTGATAATTGTGAATAAGTAAAGTTGTGTTGGTCATGTTTGTGGCCCTTTAATATTTGATAATTGTTAATAAGTAAAGATGTGTTGGTCAGGTTAGTGGCCCTTTAATATTTGATAATTGTTGATAAGTAAAGATGTGTTGGTCATGTTAGTGGTCCTTTAATATTTGATAATTGTGAATAAGTAAAGCTATGTTGGTCATGTTAGTGACCCTTTACTATTTGATAATTGTTAATAAGTAAAGATGTGTTGGTCATGTTAGTGGCCCTTTAATATTTGATAATTGTGAATAAGTAAAGTTGTGTTGGTCATGTTAGTGGCCCTTTAATATTTGATAATTGTGAGTAAGTAAAGTTATGTCGGTCATGTTAGTGGCCCTTTAAATTAATGATTGATAACATGAATAAGTAAAGATGTGTTGCTCATGTTAGTGGTCCTTTAATGATTGATAATGTAAATGAGTATAGACATGTTGGTCATGTTAGTGGCCCTTTAATGGTCGATAATTGCGAATAAGTAAAGTTATGTTGGTCATGTGTGTCGCTCTTTAAGATTGAAGGGAATGTGTGCATATTAACTCTTCATTTAAACCAGCCAGTCAAATGAACAGGCATGCAATTGGAGGTGTTTTGCTTCTTCTTCTTCTTCTTCAACTTTAAGTTATCAAAGGTGTGTAACATGCCACAAAACAGTAGTCGCCTAGAGAAACCAGTGATGTTGATTTATGTCTTGACCCTGGTCCAGCGCCCGCGTGGGTTGAACCCAGACCAGTCAGCCACCTGCACTTACTGGCCAGAAGAAGTGACACTCAGAAAGGCTTGGTTTCCTGCTCAACAACATGACTGATCGCTAATCAGATAAGGCCGGCTATATCTTGTACTTCTTCAGTTTCCACTGCACACCTGCATGACTTGCTGAAGCAGCCAAGCCGATAAGGTTACTGAGTAGAATATATATAAAAAGTCAGCCTCACGAAAATGGGCCAATCGGTGGTCAATTGAAGATGTTGGCGTCACAATTCTTAAAAGTGTAGTGCATTTCTTTGTTTCATATTAAATTATCCTAGAAACAAATAAGGTTGTTGTATTTTCTTGACCTTTACATTCAGGGTAAATGTAAGGACTTTCCAACACCTCTGTTAATGCTAAACTATAATTATACCGATTGACGCCGACATCCAATGATCGACGTCGACAACTTTACCAGATGTCGGCATCACAATTCTTAAAGTGTAGTGCATTTCTTTGTTTTATAGTAAATTATCCTAGAAACAAATAAGGTTGTTGTATTTTCTCGACCTTTACATTCAGGATAAATTTAAGGACTTTCCAACACCTCTGTCAATGCTAAGCTATAATTATACCGATCGACGCCGACATCCAATGATCGACGCCGACAACTTCCTCCAATTGGCCCATTTTTGTGAGGCTGAACCATATATATATAATAAACACTTTGTGAATGAGTTAATAAGGTAAGTTGCCGCCGGACCTGACTTAGCTAGGTAGTGGTATTGGAATAGCAATAGACGATGGCAATCAGTAACAGATGGACAATCAGTGTTTGGCTGCATCCTAAATAATATTTGCATAACAAGTTATACCACAGATCATCTGAGGTGTGGAGGATGACGGGATCGGCAGGGTATTAACTTACAGATTAACTTACAGATTAACTTACAGATTAACTTCCAGATATTGAGTGGTTCTGATGACGCGCAATTGGATGGGTGGTTGATTCTTGAAGTTTTACGTCCTGGCAACATCTAAGGTCATATCAGGACGGGTAACGACTTGTGACAGTGCACACTCATGATGTCTTTATAGTGCTGCCCCATTGGGAGACCAGGCCACCAGCACAATGACCTGGTATCCCAATCAGGCACATTATCGTGACACTGTGTGAGCTAGTCCTTAGCCTGTCCTATTAATCATATGCTGAGCGCCAAGCTAAGAAGCGACAAGCATCAATATTGTACGTCATTGGTTTGACTGGAACGGGAATTGAACTGCCGATCTCCCACACTGGAGGCCTGCCCTGTACCGATTCGGCCACCGCGTCCATTCTGCGGACAATTGAATCACTGCTCTAAACTGTGGTTGCACTGAGATCGACATTTGGATCAATACTGAAAAGAGTGACTGCTGAGATGGAAAATTGGAACAGTGTCGTACACATTGGTCTCGGTGAAATTCATATTCGGATGACTGCTGGAACAAGCAAGGATAGTGACGTGGGAAGTTGGATCAATGATGTAAAGAGTGATTGCAGTGATATTGACATTTGGATCAGTACTGTGAAGAGTGATGGTGGTGACATTGACAGTTGGATCAGTGTTGTACAGAATGACCATGGTGACTGTTGTGATATTGTTGTGATATTGCTATTTGGATAAGCACTATAAGGAGTGAGTATGGTGAGATTTTGGTATGCAGGTATTGCAATACCTCAGGGAGTTTGATGCCCCTGCCCTGCAGAGTTGTAAACCACTGCCTTGTGGTACAGGTTCTTGACAGAACCGAAGGCTAAGGGAGCAAACCCTGAACAGAAAACCATGTCACTGTGGCAGCATCAAGGGCGGTTTATGTATGGAACTCCCAACATCTCCCGACCAGCCACTGCAGGGACAAATAGTTTTGCGCCTGTCTGGACATGTCCTTGCCGATGTGAAACCTCTGTTTGCTCCCCGAGAGAGTGCTCCTGGTAACTTGCAAAAGCCAGCAGCACGTCAACACTTTTGCAGGCAGCTTTCATGAAATGTACAACCGCACAAAACACCATACCGGCTGGGTCGTCGCCCAGGTTACCAAGAACTGCACTGCTCGAGCTCATCTTCCATCGACAGTGGAAAATCAGCTAGGAGGAACACAACACAACACAACACAACTACTCACAACTAATTGGAGAGCAGCAGGCAAGTAATGAAAGCAGTCTTTGTCGCATCGCAACCGACAGCATGATGATGATGATGATGATGATGATGGTGAGATTTACATTTGGATCAGTAATGCAAGAGTGACTTTGGTAAGATTAACATTTGGACCAGCACCCTAAAGAGTGGTTGTATTGAAATGGCTAATTGAAGCAATGTTGTTGGTTGTTGGAGTTTAACATCCTGGCAACATCTAAGGTCATATCCTGAAGGAATCAATGTTGTAAATAGCGGTTGAAGTGATTTGTTGTTGTTTGTTTGTTTTTGTTTTACGTCCTAGCAACATCTAAGGTCATATCAAGACGGGGTTGCAGTGATTAAAGCAAAATTGGATTAGCACCAAAAAAAGAGACTCAGGCGAGATTGACACTTGATTCGGTGCTGTACAGAGTAATTGGTCCTAGATGTATGGATTGAGCCGGCTTCACTTGCAGAGACACCTTGCATTTCACTCATTACTGGGCGTGGTGGCCGAATCATTAGAGCGCAGCCCTCGGATGCGGAAGGTTGTGAGTTTGGTTCCCGGTCAAGTCACACCAATGACTTATAAAATGTATACGTGTCGCTTCCTAGCCTGGCACTTAGCATTAGGGCAAGGACTCACTAACATAGTGTCAGGATAATGTGACTAAGCAGTATATCGGGTCATGGTGGTGGCAGCCTGATTTCCCAGTGGGGCAGTACTATATAACGTCACCATGAGTGTGAACTGTCACAAGTCGGTACCCATCCTGATATGATCATATATGTTGCCAGGACGTAAAACTCCAACAACCACCCAATCTGTACCTGAATTACACCGACTCCACTACGTTCCCTTCTAAGTGCATTACGCAGATTTTGCCGTGCTATATGACGCATTATCCCACTCTTTGTTCTCAAATTTTCCCATGACGCAAACAGACACAGACACCTCCCCCTACCCCCCCCCCCCCCACACACACACTACAGTAGCACATTTCTGCAGCGACCCTTGTGATCAGCGAACCCTTTCCATGTGTGGACACTTTTTTCCCCCCACGGCACAACCTTAGTTATCTCATTTGACCTGCTCTGAAATCACACAACACCTGCCAGGGGTGTAGATCTTTACATTTTCACATTGTAAGCACATGTACACAATTTCTGCCAGCACCATATTTTTGCCATTCTATTACTAAATCTTACTCCAGATAGGGGTGACTATTTTATCTACACCTCCACCCCCCCCCCCCTTCTCCCATACAAACCCATAACCAACAACAACCCACCACCACCACATCAAGCCCCACCCAACCGAATCCGACCCCACACCTCGCTCAACCCCGCCCAGCCCCGCCCTCCCCCTCCCGACACACATTTCCCCCCGCCCAGCTCCGCCCAGCCCCCCCCCCCCCCTTCCACAGACACCCATCCCCCACCCCCACACACACCCTGCACAGACACACCCCTCGCCCAGCTCCGCCCAGCTCCTTCTCCCTCCCCCCCCCCCCCCCCCCCTAGATCCCCCCCCCCTCGTCCAGCCCGACCCCCTCTTCCACCCCTATCCCCCTGCCACCCCGCCCCCACCCTCCGACAGACAACACCCTACCTGCCCCATCAAAGGTTCACACCCCGCAAGAGTTCCAGGCCAATTAGCGTTCCTCCTGTCCGAGCCCTTGACTCTGCGACCACCCCCAGAAGCACCGTGTGAAAAGGGAATCCCTGGGAAACCCCCGTGTCTCCGCGCGTCGCCGTGACCTCTAACCCGACGCCGGCTACGTCATGACACCGCGGGTGACGTGGAGGGGAGTCCCGTTGTGGCGTTCTTGTGGGGGTGGGTGCGGGTGTGGGTGTGGGTGTGGGTGTGGGTGTGGGTGTGGGTGTGGGTGTGGGTGTGGGTGGGGTGTGGGTGGGGGTGTAGGTGTGGGTGTGGGTGTGGGTGTGGGTGTGGTTGTGGGTGTGGGTGTAGGGTGTGGGTGTGGGTGTGGGTGTGGGTGGGGTGGTGGGTGTGGGTGTGGGTGTGGGTGTGGGTGTGGGTGGGTGTGGGTGGGTGTGGGTGTGGGTGTGGGTGTGGGTGTGGGTGTTTTACATTTGGCAACATCCATGGCCATATCAGGATCAGTTGTAGCTGCACACATTATGTCGTATACAGTAACACTTCTCTAAATCGACCGGCCATGGGACCAACTTTAAATGGTCCATTTACGGAGGTGGTCGGTTCAGGGATTTGTTGTTGTTGTTACCATACTATTGAATGGGCGATTGCTTTTGACCCAACTAAGGCGATCGGTATATGGAAGAAGTCGAACTCTGGAGATTGTCGGTTAGAGAGATTTTTACTATAGATATATATGTGTATACATATACATATAACATGTGTATATCTATATATATGTGTGTATGTATTTATAATATTACATATATATATGCAGTAAAATATCTCTAAATCGACCGACCATGGGACTGACTTTAAGTGGTCCATTTAGGGAGGTGGCCGGTTTAGGGAGGTAGAATATCTTTAAAATGGTATTGTTGGGACCCAAATATAGGGATCGACATAGTGGAGTGGTTGATTTGTGGCGGTGCTCGGTTAGAGAGGTTTTGTGGTGGTGGTCAGTTAGAGAGGTTTTACTTTAAATATAAATCCTTCTGCATGTGGGGTGTGAGATGCCACCCGAATACATTAACCCGACATATGGGGTGGTGTGGGGGTGGGGTGAATTCCGCCATAATACCTATGGAGGAATAATAATAATAATAATGAATACAGTACATGTTCCCATAAACTGTCCTTTTATGTAGCAACAAATGCTTAATACATGCACGAGCTAGATAGTTAGATATATAATCTAAAATCTAGAAAAATGATACAAATTTAACGTTTTCATCTTAGGACTATGCAGCTTTAATAATATGTATACAGTAAACCCTCTCTAAATCGACCGACATTGGGACCAATTTAATGCGGTCCATTTAGGGCGGTGGTCGGTTTAGGAAGTTAGAATGTGGTCACAATAGTATTGTTGGGACCCAAATAAAGCGATCGATATAGGTGAGTGGTTGATCTGTGGAGGTGGTTGGTTATAGAGGTTTTACTGTATACTGCTTTTATCGGTACACCACCTTACAATGCCGAATAGGACTAGGTATCGGGACCAGACGGGATCGCCGAATGAGTTAGAGCGTCCGTCTCCCGTGTTGGTAGACCAGGGGATCGTGGGTTCAAACCCTGGTTGAGTCAAACCAATGACTTTAAAATTGATACTTGTCGCTTCATAGCCACGCATTAGGCATTATTAGGATAGGACAAGGACTGGTTCGCTCAGTGTCAGGATAATGTGACTGAGTGGGATATGAGGTCATGGTGCTGGTGGCCTGGTCTCCCAGTGTGGCAGCACTATACAGTCACCATGCGCATGCGCTGTCACAAGTCGGTACCCATCCTGATATGACCTTAGATGTTGCTAGGATGTAAAACAACAACAAACAAATGAAGGTATCGCGAGAGTTCCTTGTTTGTTTGTTGTCGTTTTACATCCTAGCAACATCTAAGTTCATATCAGGACAGATACGGACTTGTGACAGTACGCACTTATGGCAACTTTATAGTGCTGCCCCACTGGGAAATCAGGCCGCTGACACCATGACCCGATATCCCACTCAGTCACATTATGCTGACACCGAGCTAACCAGCCATTGCCCTATCCTAATAATGCCGAGCACCAGGCTAGGAAGCGACAAGCATACATTTTTACGTCATTGGTTTGACTCGACCGGGAACCGAACTCGCGAACTCCCGATCTTCCGCATGCGGGGCATGTGCTCCACCGATTCGGCCACCGCGCCCGGTCGCGAGAAGGGCACCAACTCTAGTGTTAGTTATTGGGTTGATCGTACTCAAGAGAACCCCCAGGTAATCAGAAATAAAAACCAGTACAGGAAGCGGGCGCCCTACCACCCTAGTCCATCCCATCCGGTTCTTTGTATTTATGTATTTATTCATACAAACCGAGCCTGCGCTGTAACTCCTCACCATATTGTAATGTGCACGTGCATGTCTGGTAGACCAAAGCTGTGTTCACACACGCACTTTAAATTGATTCATATAAATCGACTTGCCTAGTTCGACGCACATTTGCCATGTGAATGCGACGCTGTGTCAATTTAGGGCTGAATCGACTCGTGTAAATCGGTTCATGGAAACGACCACCGTGAGGTAGTTTAGGCGAATAGTTTAGGTGAGTCGATTTATCTTGCGCGTGTGAACGCAACTGGTTTAGCTGAGGAGGTTTAGCGTGTCACACGCATGCGCAGCCGAGACCTCAGTTTGTTGACTTTCCGGTCGATCAAAGGCACATATTATATAATTTGGTCTATGAAACCGCTAGCTGTGCACAGATATTTTTTTAATAATTTATTTTTAGGGTTTCACTACCCAGCAGAAGTTTTGACCGTTCCAAACCAATACGATTCAGTCCATACATATCTAGGTCGAACCCACTCTCTCGTGGTGATGTCGCCTAACCGAAAACTGGCACTGGTCAGACTGGACTTGCTCATGCGCAGATATCGATTTCCGGCTAAAAGTACTGCATATGTGAACACGACACTAAATCGATTCATATAAATTGACTTGTCTAAGTCGACATAAACTTTGCCCGTGTGAACACAGCTCATGACCCCGTGACCCACTATCCACAGGGTGTTTTGGCCATGGCTCCGAAAACATTTTCACCCTCAAGCCCCCCCCCCCTGCCCACACACACAATCCCGCGACGCAATCACGACATCAAAATACCCGTCATATAAGAATCAAATAACAATTATAAAATACATACAAAAAGGACGGAAAATTTAAATCCATTGCAATGACCTCTAATCGTGAAACAAAACATGGACCTCCATATATTTCCTTCTGGACATGAGCGATGAAATCGGATTTTATTCATTCAGAATTAGGTTGGTTGGTTGTTGGTTGTTGCAATTTTACGTCCTGGCAACATCTAAGGTCATATCAGGACAGGTATTGACTCGTGACAGTGTGCACTCATGGCAAGTTTATAGGGATGCCCTAGTGGGAGACGAAGCCGCCAGCACCATGACCTGATAAGTGATATCCCACTCAGTCACATTTTCCTGACACTGAGGCAACTAGTTGTTGCCATATCCTAATAATGCCGACTGCCTGGCTAGGAAGCGACTAGTATGAATTTTGAAGTCATTGTTTTCACTCGATCAGGGTTTGCACCGGTGGGCTCGAATCTCGCGATCCACTAAAAGGGGAGATGGACGCTCACCTCATTCGGCCATCCCGGTAAGTGGTTAAAGCTAAGATTCCCTATATGTGGTATGCGGTATGTGAATGCGACATAAATTGGAAATGGATGTAAGTGCACGGTGATGCTTCCATATGTCGGGATACAAACGGGAATGCAAATGCAAATGCAAATTCGAATGCAAAGGCGAAGGCGAATGTGACAAAGTGGATCGCTCAATAGACCAATCAGTGTGAATGCGAATGTGAATGGCATGGCGCATACTGCATATATTGAATCTAAAGCGGATGTCACACAACACCTGATTGGGGGAAAAGGACAGAAACCGAACAAAGTCCGGTTTGTGGCAGTTCAAGTTTGAACATGCACAAAACTAGGAATGGATGCCGTCGGATTGACGTCTACGGTTCTTGTCTGGTTTGAGTTTATTTCGTCCATTGGCTGTCCGTTTCATGTCCGTTTCATGTCCGTTTCATGTCCGTTTCATGTCCGTTTCATGTCCGTTTCATGTCTGTTCGTAGACCCGATGTCTCAACACTTTGACACATTTTAATACATTTTGATACTTATCACCACCGGACTAGACAATTCTGTCCGTTGCTCAATCCGGTGATGTGTGACAGCCGCTTTAACACAAATGGGTAATGTTCACTGGAAGCAAAAAGGAAAGCTTGTTTTATTTAACGAATCCTCTGGAGCAAATTGAGCATGTCAAACATATGGTTATCCCGACTTATTTCTGTGGAGGAAACCCACTGTCACCACATAGGCTGCTCTTTCCGATAAGCAGCAAGGAGTCTTTTAATGTGCATTTTCCCACAGACAGGACAGCATATATACCACAACCTTTGATGAACCAGTTGTGGTCCACTGGTTGGGTTGAATGGAAACGGTCGGTGAATTGTTGGTGCACCCCCCCCCCCCCCCCCCTCCCCCCCCTCCCCCCCCCCCACATACACAGACAGACACAGTCTCATGCCCCGGTCACATGCACGTTAGTGGACGTATTTGAACGTAGGATAGATTAACTTGGGTCAAACATGCTATCACTACGTTAAACTATGTTAAGGTACGGCAGGTTTTGGTTGACGACCCACCTAATAGTACGGATAAATACGTTACGGTATGGATCCCGGTACGTTATGGTTTGGATCCTGGTACGTCCAACTATGTTGAACTACGTTGAACTATGTTGAACTACATTGAACTATGTTACCCTCCACTACATTCAACTATGTTCAACTTCATCCACTGACACCTATGTGACCATGGCAGAATGGCCAAGTTTTTGTGCAGGTCAAACTACGCTAGGGTACGTTAGAGTATGCTAGAGATCCTAGAGTACATTAAGAAGTACCTCTCTTTTGAACATGTCCAAAGCTTAAATTGGAACTCACGGCCCACACATGTTCTTATCACATTCTCATCACAGAGAAGTATGGATGCTGCTACATTGCACTACGTTGAACTACATTGAACTATGTTGAACTACTTTGAAGTACGTTAGCCTCCACTACGTTCAACTACGTTCACTAACGTGTATGTGACAGGGCCTTCAGTGGGTTGGCGGAGTGACGCTTCGTCACTGGAGCGAGGTGAGGGAGGGACGCCGACTGACGCTTACCTTTGTAACGGCAGGTCCTGGGAAGCGTCACTGACGCCACTACGCGACGCTTCTAGGCCCGTGAGATCTGTGGGTGGAGGGGTTTTGGGGTGAGGTGAGGAAGTGGGGGAGTAGGAGGAGTTGGAGGTGGTGGAGGGGGGTGGAGGTTGGAGCACGGGACTGTGGGTGGAGAGTGGTGGGGAGTCCATGGGAGGGAGGGGGAAGGGGAAAGAGGAGCGGAGGGAAGGGGAAGGAGTGGGAGGGAAGGGGGAGGGGGAGGGAAGGGGAGAAGGGGAGGTAGGGAGGGGGAGGAGGGGAAGGGGAGGCGAGGGGAATGAGGAGGGGGGAGGGAAGGGAAGCGGGAGCGAGGGGGAAGGGTTGGGGGGAGGAGGAGAGGGGGAGTGGGGAGGGGGGGGACAGGGTAGGGGAAGAGGAGGGGGGAGTGTATGTGGGCATGGGGTATGGGGAGGAGAAAGGGGAGAGTAAGGCGAGGGGGACAGGAAGGGGAAGGGAGAGGGAGGGGGGAGGGGAGAGGTAGGGGAGGGGAGCGGGAGTAGGGAGGGGAGCGGAGGGGGAATCTACTTAGCATTACTGTTAGACTGCGGCAATAAATGCTTAAAGCTGCATAGTCCGATGAATTATCAAATTTTCAAAACCAAATCAATCATCTAAATTTAATTTGAGATATCTAATTTAGATACTGATGCACTCATTAAGCATTTGTTTCTGTGTTCAAGGCAATACTGAGTCACTTTAACAGAACCTGTTACTGCAGAAGTCTATGGTGTCAGAGTTTTGGCAAGCTTGCCAAAACTAATTTTCCATGTTTGCCCTCAAATTATCTCAAAAGTTTACCATTTAAAATACAAGTAACTTTGAAGTAATGTGAAGTAGATACTAGTGATTCTACCTCAGAAAAAATACAGAAATTCAAAACCATCAGACTATGCAACTTTAATGAGTGCACCAGTATCTCAGTGAGAAATGTAGAATCAATTAATCTAGAAACTTGTCAGGACGGATACTGACTCCTGACAGTGCACACTGACGGTGAGTTTATAAATTATAGTGCTGTCTCACAGGGAGACCATGCGACCAGCACCATGACCTCATATTCCACCCAGTCACATTATCCTGATACTGAGCCAACCAGTTCCCTTGTCCTATCCTAATAATGCGGAATGTCCTGCTAGGTAGGGACAATATCAATTTTGTAAGTCATTGGTTTGACTCAGCTGGGATTCAAACCTCAATCCTTCTGCATGAGAAGCGAGCACTCTTATCGACTGTTACAGTGCTACCGCACTGGGAGATCAGGCCGCTGGCACCATGGCCTGATATTCCAGTCAGTCACATTATCCTGTTACTGAGCTAACCAGTCCTTGCTCTATCCTAGTAATGCCGAGGGCCAAGCTAGGTACTGACAAATATCAATGTTATAGATCCTTGGTTTGACACTGCTTGGATTTTAACTCCTGACCTTCCACACGGGAAGCCTGCGCTCTATCGATTGGGCCACTCCGTCCCATAGGATGACATACGCTTTTATTTGTGAAGGAAAGGTCGACATTTTACAACAAAAGTGTTATTTTTTAATTGATGAGACTTGTCGCCTTCAAGATTACACATGGATGTAATATCCACGTGTTCGCCTATCTCAATATGTACATAGCGCGTCGGCTTTCACAGGAGAAAGTAGGGGAGAGAAGGAGGGAGGGGGGAGGGCGGGGGAGGGGCGGGGGGACGGTAGAATTAGCTCTGAGGGTGGACTGGGAGTTTGAGTGGGTGTGGGAGTGGGAGTGGGTGTGGGAATGAGGGTATGTGCGTGGGTGAGTGATACCTGGGTGTGATCAAGCCGAGAAGACGATGGAGTTAAAGGAGGGTGGCATTTATGACTCTTTCCTTCTTTTTTCTTCTTGGAAGGTGGAGGAGAAGGGTGGAGAGAAATCGGCGTGGGGGAGGGGAGGGCAGCCTAAAAGGTTGGGGGGGGGGGAGGTAGAGAAGTGCTATATCATCAGACTCATCCAGGTGTTGTCTGGTGACGTCACACCTGAGTGAACTCCACACTAATCTACCACCGCCCTGCAATGTACATGTACCCACCTGTGCCCACCTGTGTCTACCTATGTCTACCTGTGTCTACCTGTACCCACCTGGGAATCTAACCGGGGTCAATTTCTCGCCACCGTCACGGGTCGATGCCTCAGAATTGCCGCAAGGCCCCCCCCCCTTTTCATTGGTGGTGGTGGTGGGGTATGTGGGGGGGGGGGGGGGGGGAGTAATTTGTCTTTTCCCACCCCGAACCCCCGAATCCAGGGCGGCTGTATGGATAGCGCACGATGCCGTTAAACACACAACCGGCTTGGACAGGTTCCGTGGTTGATTGGGGTGTTGTTCTGTTACCCAGTCTGCAAATGGACGTCGCACTGGGAAATCAGGCCGCCAGCACCATGACCCAATAGACTACATCACGGTTCCAGCGGCGCAGTGCATTGTGGGATGCGTCAGAGCAGCTATGAAATGTGCTAGTTTCAGCTCATCTCAGCTCTTGTTTCAAACATAGAATATCAACTAAAAAAATATATATAATAAATTAAGATATTAATCTTCTATCCAGCATTGCATTTAAATCAATATAATCAGGACATTTTATGCCATGTGCATTTAGATTTAGACAAATCTGGGCACTCAGACTAGTGTTAGAGCCAAAGCCAGAGTCAGTTTTACTTATTTTATTCTTGTTTTTATTTATATCCTATGGTTAATGACATATGTAGAAATAGAAAATGAGTAGGGGTAATCAAATATCGGTTATATATTTCTTTGAAACAAGTTTTTGTTGACACATTTTATATTTTAATATTTATAACAAGAATTACTTCTGGCTAATCAATGGTGATGTAAACACCAGCCTGTAAAGTGACTGAAATTGTATGTTTCTTAGCTCAAAATGCTTAATTATGGAGAGTTGTGTCTTAAACATATTCATTATATTATTATATTGCATCCTTCCATCCATTTTTCTGCCAAATTGTTATGTATTTCTATTTATTTTGAATAATATGCCAGTTTTGTCCTATGCATATCAGCAAACTCAATGGCCGTACACTGTACTCAATGCATTGTCAATGGCAGTGAGAAATCTCCATACAGAAAAAGTAAAATATTGATAAAACCACACCACACAACCACAAACCGCTTGAAACACATATATAAAACATGTTCAACAACAAGATTATAATAAATTGATCAGGTTAGGGTGTGGGATTTCTATTAATTTTGAATAAAACTGACGTTTTTCACTGCCCGTATTGGCAAATTCAATGGTCCTATGCCTTTGCTTTGCTCCCAACGCTGCTTTCAGCGCATGCGCTGTCGGAACCGTGATGTAGTCTATAGACTACATCACCGTTCCAGCCGTGCGGTGCATTGTGGGATGCGTCAGAGCAAAACAAACCTGCGAGAAGCACATGGCACATGCTAATACACTGGGTGCAGTTAGGAAATGTGTCTAGTTTCAGCTCATCGCAGCTCTTGTTTGAAACATAGAACACTAACTAAACATATATATATAATACATTACGATATTAATCGTTTATCCAGCATTGCATGTATGTCCATGTAATCAGGACATCATTATGCCATGTGCATTTAGAGTTAGACAAATCTGGGCACTCAGACTAGTGTTAGAGCCATAGCCAGAGTCAGTTTTACTTATTTTATTCATCTTTTTAATTATATCCTATGGTTAATGACATATGAAGAAATAGAAAATGAGTAGGGTTAATCAGATATTCATTATTTCTTTCTTTGAAACAAGTTTTTGTTGACACATTTGACATTTTAATTTTTAGAACAAGAATTACTTATGTCTAATCAATGGTGACATAAACATCAGCCTGTAAAGTGACTGAAATTGTATGTTTCTTAGCTCAAAACGCTTAATTATGGAGAGTTGTGTCTCAAACAATTCATTATATTATTATATTGCATCCTTCCGTCCATGTTTGTTTCAAATTGTTATGTATTTCTAATAATTTTGAATAAAATGGAAGTTTTGCCTGGCAAACTCAATGGCTGTACACCTTTGCTTTGCTGCCAACGCCGTTTTCAGCGCATGCGCACTCAGAACCGTGATCTCGTCTATATCCCACTCAGTCACATTATCCTAACACTAAGCTAATCAGTCCTTGCCCTATCCTATTAATGCCGAGCCCCAAAGCTAGGAAGCAACAAGTATTAATTGTTTGTAAGTCATTGGCTTTGACTTGACCGGGAATCGAACTCCGGATCTCCCGAATGTTAGGCCTACGCTCTACCGATTCCGCCACCACGTCCGCTATGTAAGACTAAAAGAATAATATCACCCTATAGCGGCTGGTTTCCTTCTTGTGGAATTTATATTTGCTTAAATTATCGTCTTTTATTACGATTTCTTTCTTAGATTCCTTCTGCTGGTACATGGGCCGCATTCAGGGTCCGTCTCGGCGACGTCTCGGCGACGTTTCGGCGATGCTTTTTGCCATATTTACGTTCAGGGTGCATCTCGGTGACGTCTCGGTGATGCCTCCCTTTTCAAATAGGAGACAAAAAGCACCTAAAAAATGGCCGCCGTATCCAGTGGTTTCAGCCACTCACAGCGCAGCTTTTCCATTGCAAATGGCCACTGCCTATGGGGGTGGTCATTTTCGAGACAACAAACTGCTTTTGCCATTCAGACTAGCGTGACATCAGTGGCATCTCCGAGGCGCCTCCGAGATGGACCCTGAACATGGCCCTGGTGAGTTGACAGCTTGGGGTCCTAAATTGAAGAATGTGGCTGGCCAGGACTATTTCACCCACTTCCGGGTGTGTTAACACACCAGGTCATCGGACCAACTGGCGTGTGGTGGTTGGTTGTTGGTTTTTTGAATGTATATCCTCCCAACATCTAAGGTCATATGACTATGAGGATTGTGTGGCGGTAGTCCCATTCAGCCTTCTCCTTCACTACTGGACTGTCCTGACATCACCTCAGATGTTGCTAAGACGTAAGGCACCAAACATCAACATCACTACAGGATCGGATGCGGATGGATGAGTTCGAATCCCATGCGATTCAAACCAATGACTTAGACAATTGATACTGATCAATTCCTAGCCTGGTGCTCGACATTAATAGGATAAGGCAAGGACTGGATACCATGGTATGAGGATAATATGACTGAGTGGGATATCAGGTCATGGTGCAAGCGGCCTGATCTCCTAGTGGGGTAGCACTATAACGTTGCCATGAGTGCGCACTGTCACAAGTCTGTATCTGTCCTAATATTGTCTTAGATGTTGCCAGGACTTAAAACTCCAACAACCAACCAACCAGTCAAATTTAGACCCACGGTAGATATACTGCCATACATGAACAATAAAAAGAATGAGAGTTCCTATATTTAGAGTCATGAGCAGGATATTCTGCGGTGGCTGTGATCCATTTGGGGAGTCGGAAGTAGCTCAGGCGGTAGAGTGTCCACCTGTGAAGATGTCGGTCATCCTATCAATCCTGCTCAGTGGACCCATTTGCAGTTTGGGCTATTTTCCATTCAAATCAATGGTCCATAACTGGTTCATAAAGGCTGTGGTATGTGCTGTCTTGTCTGTGGGAAAGTGCATATAAAAGACCCCTTGATGCTTATCAGAAAAAATAGTGCATGTGGTGGCAGCGGGTTTCCTCCAAACAAGAATGACCATGTGCTTGATGTCCAATAGCCAATGATACAAAAATCAATGTGCTCTAGAGGCGTCATTAAATAAAACAAACTTTCCGTTGTAAAAGAATTGCTGCTTATCAGAAAGAGTAGCCTATGTGGCAGTAGCAGCTTTCCTCCAAACAAATATGTCAGAATGACCATGTGTTTGAGGTCCAATAGCCGATGATAAGAAAATCAAGGCGCTGCAGAGGCGTCATTAAATAAAACAAGTTTTACTTTTTTTGTATCCAATTGGAATATCTCCTACCAGCCAATCGGGTTATCCAATCCTTCGTACCAACACTTATGTAAAAGCAGCCCTTTGGTTATAATATATTATTACCCCAGTAGTCCAAACTGCATAGTCCAATAAAAACATCAATTCTTTTCAAAACTAAAAGAACGATCTAAATTAGATTCTACATATCTAACTTAGATATTTCTACACTCATTTAGCATTTATCGGGCCAGAAAAGGCAATACTGAGGCAGTTGAATCGAATATGTTACTGCAGAATGCTATGGTGTCCGAGTTTTGGTATGACTATGATTGCCAAATCACTTCAAACTTTTAGCACTTCAAATATCTCAAAACTTAGCCTTTATAAAAAAAAGTTACTTCAAGCAAAAGTAAGGTATGTTATAACGATCAACCTAATGTATTTAGCTCAGGAAATGTCAGAAACTAAAAACCATCGAACTATGCAATTTTGACCATAGCATGTGAATCTATGCCCAGTAGATAAACAGGTATTCGGAAGCAGTGGCCAAAAATAGTGGTATTCGAACCGACATTTCTACCAATCATTATCTACCTGTCATTATATAGTTAATGTCCGAACTATTAGCCCGTATACCTGTCAAGCGACCATTGCAGACCGACCCTATAAATGTATTTTCTTGGTTTAGTGGGGGGTTCACAACCTAGCAACATCCAAGTTCATAGGAGAGGCATCGACTTTTGGCAATGTGCAATCATTGCAACTTCATAGTGCTGCCCGTAGTGACACTGGTTGCTGTCATTATTACACAATACCCCACTCAGTAATTTGATCACAACAGTGATACATCCCCCTGACCTTTGCCACTCCTCCACCCCCCCCCCCTCCTTCACCACCTCTCCTCCAATTCCTCCTTCCCATCCGAGGCTAGCAACACAGCTCCGCCCCACACTAAGAGAAGTCTCCACATCGCCTGTTCATGATAAGTAAATATAGAGATGCTAATTCACGGGCTTTAGTACTGCTGACATATGACAATGCATGCCCCGCCTGCACCCCGTTGTCCCCGGTGACAGCTATGAGGCTGAGGTGCCCCGCAGCCCCGCAACCCCGCAGCCCCGCAGCCCCGCAGCCCCGCAGCCCCGCAGCCCCGCAACCCCGCAGCCCCGCAGCCCCGCAGCCCCGCAGCCCCCCAAACCCGACCAGCTACCTATCCATCCCATAATGGCTCCCGGGATGAAGAGGTCAAGCCCGGCGTGGCATGTCACACGCACGCGCATGCGCATCGCAGGCAAGTAGACACTGACCGACCTGAGTGATGGATGTGTTTTTGCTAATTGATTGATTGATTGATTGATTTTTAAATATATATATATATATATATATATATATATATATATGGGTCTGAAACTGGATATTAAAATGCGATATTGTAGGCAAGTAGACACTGACCGACCTGAGTGACGAATTGTATAATATATTATGCGAATACAAACAAGGACTCAGTTCTCTTTTATATATTAGTTATTACCTACTATCCTACTGTCATATGAGTTAGTTGCTGCTTCTGCCACAATGGCGCCACCTGCGAGTGGCTCCTGTCCACCCTGATAATCAGCTGCCTCTGGTCACTACTGCCTCTAGACCTGCTCGGACGGTCAGATATATATATATAAAACTTCCGAGCGAGTGGAGTGTCAAGCCCCGCACAGGGGCTGGAGCGGTGCAAGCCGGGACCCCCCCCCCCCCCGACCCCCACATGCACCGCCACCCCCGGATAGGGGGGAGAGAGCGGCGGGGGGGGGGGGAGCCACTACTGAGCTTATTACATGTGAACCGGTTCATCACTATCCATATATATGTACTATATAATTTATTATGTGGATATAAATAATGGTATTGGTAGCCCCCCCCCCTTAATGTTTCGGTGTCCACTTCAAACTACCGCCGTCCTGATAATGATATGACCTTACATATTTCTTGCAATAACTTGAATAAGGGTTTCCATGTTTGCTAGACATATTTCACATAGGACGAAGCTGAACTTGAAGTTTGAAATGGGACGAAGCTGAAGGCTGAGTGAGTCTCCATTTGACGCCACTTAGCCCACCCACGATGGGCGACCTTATTTGGTAACCGCCGGTGTCGGCCGTCAGGAGGTGGGTGTGGGGTGGGGATGGGGTGGGTGGGGGTGGTTGGGGTTAACGGGAAAAGCGGGAAAGGGGAAGTGGGGGAGGTGGGTGCTTGCAGTGTGGGTGTGTGGATGGGTAAATGATGCTGAATGCATCGTCTGCCACATTCTCCACCCTGCCACTGTCCCCGCACCCGCACCCCCTCACCCAATCCCTCAACCCCGTCCCCCATCGCTCTCCCTCCCCATCGCAATTCATCTCCATCCTCATTCCCACCCCTCTCACTCTCCCCCTCGCTCTACTCGCACCCTTCACCTCCCACTCCCCCTGTACCTCTCCCTCCCCTTCCCTTCCATTTCCCCTCCCCTACCCCTCTCCGCCCCCTCCTCCCCTACCCCTCTCCACCCCCTCTTCCACCCCCCATCTTCCCCACTTCCCCTTCCCACCCAATTCCCCCCCCCTAACCATCCCCTCCACAACCATCTCCCCCCTTCTTCACAAGCCTCCTTTCCCGTGTCCCTCTCCACAGGCCCCTCCCTCTGCCCCCCTTTCCATTTCCTCTCCCTCCCCTTCCGTCTCTCACCCCCACCCTCCCTTTCATTCGCCCTCCTATCCCTCTCCATCCTCACCGCTCGCGCGTCCCTAGCCGTCTCACTCCCACTCCCTCCACCCCCATCCTCATCGCTTTCACCCTCCCGCTCTCCCTCTCCACCTCTCCCTCCCCCCTCTCCCCCCTTAATTTAAGACGCAAAATACATTCTCCACATACATATCTATATTTACCCGCTAATTCTGATTTAAAAAATATAATAAAACATGTAGTGTAAGGAATTTAAAAAAAATTAAACCGATGGGATTTTATCGCCGCCATCTTGTCTTTTTGCATTCTCGCTCATTTCACCAACTCTGTGCCGATATATCTAGCCATTTGATCCTGTGATCACAGTTTCTAGTTCCTGTTCCATACTAAAACTATATCCCGTATTTAGACTACA
Source organism: Branchipolynoe longqiensis (assembly GCA_030323885.1). NCBI lineage: Eukaryota > Metazoa > Annelida > Polychaeta > Phyllodocida > Polynoidae > Branchipolynoe > Branchipolynoe longqiensis. The sequence continues at coordinate 23,341,601 of CM059189.1, read as the reverse complement.
CTAGGGGTTCACCCCTGTGTACGGGGTGAATCTTTTTTCTAGGTACCAGGCTGACAGTGTAGCAGTGTAGTATGATATCAATGTGGTAGGGTACCAGTGTACCGGTGTGGCCGGGTACCACTGTGTGACAGTGTGGTAGGGTATAGGACCAGTGTACCAGTGTGTTAGGGTACCCATGTGGTAGGGTTCTAGTGTGACAATATACCAGTGTGACTGGATACCAGTGTGGGAGGCTACCACTAGTACCAGTTTGAAATTGTCCCAGTGTGAAACTGTACCTGTGTACCAGTGTCGCAGTGTGCCAGAGTGTCAGGGCACCAGTGTGGTTGGGTGCCAGTTTGAGTATGTACCAGTGTAGCAGTGTGGAAAGCCACACAAGTGTGGCCATTCAAGAGTATAAGTGGCTAAGGATACCAGTATGCCAGTTTCCTGCTGGGGTAGAGTGCCAGTGTGACAATGTACCATTATGATGGTCTACCGTTGTAGCAGAGTGACAGTGTATCAGTCTGACACAGTGGTAGTGTGATTGTTTGTGTACCAGTGTGGTAGGGTACAAGTGTGACTGACAGTATGACGGTGTACCATTATGATGTAGTACCAGTGTGACAATATACCAGCATGATTGATTGATTGATTGGTGGTTGCTTTACGCCATGTCGGCAGCATATATACCAGCATGAGAGGGCACCAGATTGACCATGCACCAGTATGCTTTTTGTTGTTTCTTTGTTGTTATTTTACGTCATAGAAACATCTAAGGTGATATCAGGACGGGGGTCTACCAGTATGACATTCTGCCAGTATGACTCTGTACCAGTATGACAGTGTACCAGCATGACAATGTACCAGTCTGATAGGGTACAAACCTACCACCCCCCACCCTAAAAGAACGGGTCATCTAAGGTCAATGGACTCTCTCAGAAGGGGTCATCAAGTGCAATGGACTCTCTCAGAGCCAGGATTGCGTAATTTTACGCTCAATCGAACCCTCCTATACTTGTGACAATATACCAATGTGACAGTGTACTTGTATGACAGTGTTGCAACATTACTGTGTACCAATATGACAGTGTACTAGTGTGGCAATATACCACTACGACAGTGTACCGGCATGACAATGTACCAGTGTTATAGGCTACCAGTGTGACAATATACCACTGTGACAATGTACTTGTATGACAGTGTAGCAACATGACTGTGTACCAATATGACAGTGTACTAGTGTGGCAATATACCACTATAACAGTGCACCAGTATCACAGTCTACTAGAATGTCAGTTTACAAGTGCTGTTGTTGTGGTTATTGATGTTGCAGTGGCTGGCGTGTGTGGGACTGTGGTTATATATATATATATATATATATGATCTATGTTGCCCCGTGTCAGCCAAGTGTGTATAAATGTACGCATGTGTGTGTGGGTGACTGGTGGTGTGGGCGCGATGCCTCTAACTTTAAGTGCGTGCACTTTCTATAGGGGGCGCTTCACACTAACCACTCTCACCTGACATATCAAGACAGGCGCCAGCGTTACAAACGTGGCGGTGCTGCCCGCCCATGTCCGACATTGTCCCGCTACGGCCGCCCGAAGGGGTTGTCTGGGCCGCTACCACTGGGGCGTCTATGTGACATGGGGTAAAGGCGCCAACCCCAACCCCAAACCCCCCAACCCCACAACCCCACCACACACATACCCAAAACCCCAACTCATACCACCACGCACCCCCACTAACACCTACGCCTATGCCTACGCCTACGCCTACGCCTACGCCTACGCCTACGCCTACCCCCCACACCCACACACTCCACACCCACTCCTACCCCCAACGCCCCCCCACCCCAACAAACATCCGTCACCCGCACCCCCCCCCCCCCCACCCACACACCCAGACACATTATCTCATCAGCCATCCCCACCCACAAATCACCACCCACATTCACACCTACCACCACACCCACACCCCCAACCCAGACCCACACCCAAGCCGCTTACCAACCCGTCACCCACACCCAGACGGGATGGCCGAATGAGTTAGAACGTCCGTCTCCCGTGCTGGTAGATCGTGGGGTCGTGGGTTCGAGTCCCGGTCGAGTCAAACCAATGACTTTAAAATTGATACTTGTCGCTTCCTAGCCAGGCGCTCGGCATTATTAGGATAGGGCAAGGACTGGTGTGCTCAGTGTCAGGATAATATGATTGAGTGGGATACCAGGTCATGGTGCCGGCAGCCTGGTTTCCCAGTGGGACAGCACTATAAAGTTGCCATGAGTGCGCACTGTCACAAGTCGGTACCCGTCCTGATATGACCTTAGATGTTTGTTGGACGTAAAACAACAACAAACAAACAAACCCACACCCACACCCTGAGACACAGTATCATTCCAGCCTCCCCACCCCCACACCCCCACACCAACACCCACACACTCAGACACAGTATCGCACTAGCCACCCCCACCCTGACACAGCCACAGCCACAGCCACAGCCACACCGACGCCCACACCGACACCGACACCCACACACTCAGATACAGTATCGTGCCAGCCACCTGCAAACCCGTTCAACCTCCCTACAAACAGATAATATATATAAATGTACAACCATATTATTTGTGAATATGTTGTTTCCTTGTGCAGTTAAAGTTGCATAGTCCGATGCTTTTGAGTTTTTGCTATTTTCTGAGATAAATATTTCTCTTTTTTCCTTTTTTTTCTTTCTTGAAGGTTTATACTGCCTATCATGGATAAGTCTGAATAGACTTGTTTTCACCATTAGACAGTTTGTCAATAGAAAGCCCGAGCCTACACTTTTACCAACCCAAGGGATTTATAACCTCCCTCACCACATAGACATGGTATGAGAGCACCTGGCCTTTGATGATGCTGTAAGTTATACACAGAGGTGGAAATCCAAATTGGCAGAGGTGGGGGCACAGGGAATCGAACCACTGACCTTCAGATTAGGCATCCGACCTAGAAAAAAAGTCAGACACTCTAACCACTCCGCCACAGAGGCCATCATACTTACTAATCGTTATAATCTACTTTACTTTAGTTTGAAGTAACTTTAATTTTAAATGGCTAAATTTTGAGATATTTGACATCAAAACATACCAACATAATTTTGGCAAGCACACCAAAACTCTGATGCCATAGACTTCAGTAGTAACGGTTTCTATTAATTGACTTATTATGCCCTTCTATGCAGCAACAAATGCTTAATAAGTGCACCAGTGTCTAAGTTGAATATGTAGAATCAAATCTAGATCATTTTTTGGTTTTGAAAATTTGATGTTTTCATCGGACTATGCAACTTTAATTCCAATGGTGCTATGAGTTGGAAGTATTATATAACTTTATATTTGTTTATTTGTTTGTTGTTGTTTACGTCCTAACAACATCTCAACTCATATCAGGATGGGTACCGACTTCTGCTGCCCCATTGGGAGACCAGGCCACCAGTACATGACCTGATATCCCACTCAGTCACATTATCCTGACTCTGAACCAACCAGTCCTTGCCCTATCCTAATAATGCCAAGCGCCTGGCTAGAAAGCGACAAGTATTAATTTGTTAAGTCATTTGTTTGATTCGACCATGGTTCGAACCCACAAAGATTTGAATCTCCTGATCTCCCGAAACAGGAGACGGCCGCTCAACTCATTCGGCCATCCCGTCTGGTCTCTAACTTTATAAGAGACCTGTCCACTGTTGCCAATGTCCATATCTTGAGGATTTGCGTCAAACAATTAGCACCACATGATCAGTGCCTCATCGACCATCATGGTTGGATAGAAAGTACAGTATAATGCTGCCGATGCGGCAGCGGCGTTAATATCGCCAGGGTTTTGGGTTTAATTTGCCCGGATTTAACGTTTTGAGTAGGCTATTCTCATAAATAACATTATTTCAACCCCTGAGTGACTATTCATGATTCTAAATAGCAGAATTAGATTGTAGCAGTGGATAAGATTTGTACTTTTTGTTTTGTTTACATATTTGACAATAATGCCACTGATGCGGCGGTGGCGTTTAATATCGCTCGGATTTTGTGATTTAATTTGACCGAATATCACTTATTGAGTAGGTTATTCTGTTAAATAAACATGATTTCAAACCTGAGTGAATATTCATGATTCTAAAAAACAGAATTAGATCGTAGCAGTGAATAGAGTTGTGCTTTTTGTTTTATTTACAAACACTAGATAGTAGAACAAACTGCTTCTATCCAACCACAATATAGGAGTAGTGTGATGCCTACATCACAAGGAAATCCTCAATAGATATGTGTCTATGCCCATATATATATATATATATATATATATATATATATATATATGTAGATATATATATAGAAATAATCCTGCAGTGCGACTGACACTGGTCAACATTCGGGGGAGCTGAAATGGGCCGAGATGGCGAAACCGGTAAAGTGTTGCATCTTAGGGAGTATAACAATAATAATAACTAATATTCCCTAAGGTATCTTTATACTCGCATACTGTTATCCATCACTTATATACCTCATCCTGTTATGATCTCAAATGTTGTCAGGACACAAAACTCCAACAAGCAAATATATATATTCCCATCCTGATATGATCATAGATTGTGGTGTTCTTTGTGGTGGAATGGTTAGAGTGTCTGACGTTTTTCTAGGTCAGACTCCTAATCTGAAGGTCGGTGGTTCGATTCCCCATGCCCCCACCTCTGCCAATTTGGATTTCCACCACTGTGGATAACTTACAGCGTCATCAAAGGCCAGTTTCTCTCATACCATGTCTATGTGGTGTGGGAGGTTAAAAACCCCTTGAGTCGGTAAAAGTGTAGGCTCGGGCTTTCTATCGACAAACTGTCTAATGGTGAAAACAAGTATATTCAGACTTATCCATAATAGGCAGTATAAATCTTCAAGAAGAAAAGAAATATTTCTAAAACGCAAAACTCAAACAAACACAGATATATATATGTTTGTTTTGTTGCAGTTTTGTACATGTATATGTTTGTTTGTTGGAGTTTTGCGTCCTAGCAATGTCTGTGATCATATCAGGAGAGGAATATTATCAATACGGGAATATATAGTATTATATATGTATCCTCTGGTGTGACTGACACTTGTGGACATCCGGTGGAGGAGAGGTGTCACGTAGGTGGCGCCATCGGTCAAGTGTGGAGTGTAACATTATCGGTAATATCAATAATAGGGGTAATAATTAATGTCAATTAATATCAATAATTATAACAATTCCCGTTCGTATTTTGTTCGAGTTTTACGTCCTGGCAACATTTGAGATCATAACAGGACGGGGTATATATATTTGTATATATCATATATCTATATATATATATATGTGTTATATATAATATTATTATATATGCGTTGCTTGTTGTTTGTGGGGGCTTTATGTCCTGGAAACATCTAAGGTCATACCAAGAGGGGATGGGTATCGACTTGTGACAGTCCACACTCGTGGTAACTTTATAGTGCTGCACCACTGGGCGATAAGGCCGTCGACACCATGACCTGATATCCCACTCAGTCACATTATCCTGACACTGAGCTAAACAAATCCATTGATATATCCTAGTAGGCCTAATGCTAAGTGCTATGCTAGATAGCTACAGGCATGACTTTTGCAAGTGATTGGTTAGACTAGAGCAGGATTTAAATTCCAAACATTCCGCTAGGGAAGTCCGGGCTTTACTCTCTGGGTCACATACAGGCATGTGGTTTACTTCTTTCTTTAAACGAAAAAAAAGGTTTCTAAAACGATGCTATTTCAAAAAGTCTAGGCTTATGGCGCCATCAAGCCTCCAGTAGGAATCATGGAACCTGACTAAGCTACACCACACATAGTACTTGGAATGAGGTCACTAAATTTACCTAATATGTTAGTGATGTCCCCGCGAAATGGTTTTCTCAAAGTAGCTGTCGGAAGAGATGGTATCGTCAATTCACTGAGTATTCTTTCTATGCTGTCTCAAATCAGTAGTTAATGCACAAGTATTCAAGTTGAAGATACATGTCA
>CM059189.1:23297707-23335076 GCA_030323885.1 Branchipolynoe longqiensis | reverse complement strand
GCGACGATAATATTGATTTGACCCAACGGCGGGGTGAAGGCGGCACCTGGTGGACAGATCAGGAATCACAACAAATCCCTGGAAGGGGGCGTCCCTGGAACTGCCCGACCTCACCCCAACCCCGCCCCAACCCCACCCCAACCCTCCACCAGCAACCACTCACCTCACCTCCACCAACAACCCCATTTACCCATTCGCGCAAACACCAGATCACACACGCACATATACACACGCACACGCACACGCACACGCACACGCACACGCACACGCACACGCACACGCACACGCACACGCACACGCACACGCACACGCACACGCACACGCACATACACACGCACACACGCACACACACACACACACGCACACGCACGCACGCACACGCACACACAAACACAAACACACACACGCACATGGACACGCACACGCACACGCCAAGACTGACGTATCAAGACATCTAGGTGTGCACACGTTCCGGATATGTCTACATCCAGGTCCCAAACAAATTGTTCAACCCTCCCACTTCTTCCCTCTAAATGCCTGGTCTGATACACATTAGTGGATGTAGTTGAACGTAATGGAGCCTAACATAGTTGAACGTAGTTGAACGTAGTTGAACATAGTTGAACATAGTTGTACATAGTTGAACGTAGTTGAACATAGTTGAACATAGTTGAACGTAATTGAACATAGTTGAACGTAGTTGAACATAGTTGAATGTAGTTGAACATAGTTGAAAGTAGTTGAACGTAGTTGAACATAGTTGAATGTACCAGCATCCATACTTCTCTGGTACGTACAACTATGTTCAACTATGTTCAACTATGTTCAACTACATTCAACTATGTTCAACTATGTTCAAATTACATTCAATTTACATTCAAGTACGTTCAACTACGTTCAACTACGTTCAAATATGTTCAACTACATTAGCCTCCACTACATTCAACTATGTCCACTCCCGCACATGTGACCGGGCCTGAACTCTCTATGTCATTCCCGGTTATCTCTACACATATATATATACCTACCTGTTCATGAATCCCCCCACCTTCAGTACCTCTCTACTACCGCTACACCCATTTACATCTCCAGCCGCCCATCCTTATATTACCAATATTATTACCTTAGATTTGGCTAACTAAACATACATACTATTCATATATATTGCATATAATCTTAAAATACAGATGTGAATATAACTACAAATATTCACACTAGGGGGCTGAGGCTGAGTTTCCCCGCTCCGGATGTGTCCCTGCCCTCTGCAAAAGCCAGCAGCAGTTCAACACTTTTGCAGGCAGCTTTCATGAAATGTTAAGACCGACTCATGGACATCACTCTCACAGCAGAGAGCTAAATGGAGAGCAGCAATCAAGTAATGAAAGCAGTCTTTGTCACATCGCGACCGACAGCATGATGATGATGATGACATACACATGTCCGATGTCCTACAACACCACATAATAGTGCCTAGTTCCCACTTCTCCCACGGCGGCGCCACCTGCGGGAATAACCTGGTAGTAGTAGTACCAGTTGACAGGAACTACGATACAGAATTTGAGTATATAAAATAGATATCATAAACCCCACATCGACCACGGGCAATCAATCCCCCAATAGGTTTACCAGGCACGGCGGCCTAATCAGTAGAGTGTGGGCCTTGTGTGTGGAAGGTCAGGAGTTTTGTTCCCGGTCGAGTCAAAACATTGACTTTAAAATGTATACTTGTCACTTCCAAACCTGGCGCTCAACATTAATAGAATAGGGTAACGACTGGTTAGCTCAATGTTAGGATAATGTGCCTGAGTGTGATATTAGGTCATGGTGCTGGCAGCCTGATTTCCCAGTGGGGCAGTGCTACAACATCACCATGAGTGCGCTCTGTCACAAGTCGGTACCAGTGCTGATATGACCGTAGATGTTACAAGGACGTAAAACTACCAACCAACCTAACCAGGTGAAGCCCACCTCCAGCTGCAGTCTGACTCAGCCCCTCCCCCTCCCCCTCCCCCTCCTCCTCCCTCTCTCCTTCCTCTTCCCCCTCCCCTCCCTTTCCTCCTTGCAACCCTCCTCCATTGCGCCCCACGCCCCACGTCCCCACTCACACCTTCCACTCCCTCCTCCATCTCCCTACCGCCACCTCCCCTCCCCCCGAACCCACCCTCCCTCCGTGCTTACCAATAGCAAGCAACAATGTCTTTGTGATTATATTTGGATTCTCCACAGGCAGTGTTTTAAGAGGATTTCCTTAGGTAGGTGCAAGTCAGAAAGGTTCAAACAATCTCCACATGGACACCCTTTCGATATTATCATCATCATCATCATCATCATCATCATCATCATCAATGTCTTCACCATGCGGGTCATTGGAGCACCAGAGATGACTTTGCCACCAGTTTTCTCCATTTTCCCCTATTATCCACTGCCCTCTGGCAAAACTCCCAGCCTGTCCATTCTCTGATGTTGTCTTCACACATCTTTCTTTGTCCGCTATGTCTTTGCCCCTTTTTTATTTGCCCTGCAAGATGATTTTAGCCAGACCTGATAATGAGAAATATGACTATACCACTGCAGCTTTTTACGATTGTCAGGAGAGCTTCATGTTGTCCTATTGCCTGCTGGATGTTAGTACATACTTGCTCATTTCCAAAGTGCTCACTCATTATAATAATTGTTTAAAGCTGCATAGTCTCTGTATTTGCTTCAACATACAGGGATTCTATTCTGAGCGAGTTTGTGCTCATTCCATATGTTGGGTGGTTGGTTATTGGAGTGTTACGTCCTGACAACATCTAAGGTCATATCAAGATGGGTATCGACTTGTGGAAGGGTGCACTCTTGGTGACTTAATTGTGCTGCCCCACTGGGAGACCAGGCCACCAGCACCATGACCTGATATCCCACTCAGTCACATTCTCCTGACACTGACTGAACCAGACATTTCCCTCTCCTAATAATAATGCCAAGCACCTGGCTAGGAAGCGACAAGTATCAATTTTGTAAGTCATTGGTTTGACTTCACCGGGAATTGACCTCCTGATCTTTCGCATAGGAGGGCTGCACTCTACCGATTCAGCCACTGCATCCTGTACATGATAGGGTGTTTACTATTCGCGGAACCACGGTATATATATACACATACATATCTACTGTGATAATGATACATATGTTTATGTATATATATATATATATATATATATATATATGCATTGAAATGAATAGCGGCTAAGTTGCCGCCCAGTTCCATACACACGGCCTATAAATAAACACACACGTAAGCAAACATAAACTCCGCGTCTTCTTCTGCCTTCCCATGCCCCTCCCCCTCCTCCCCCTCCTCCCCCTCCACCCCCTCCTCCCCTTCCCCCCCTCCTCACCTTCCTCCCCCCCCTCCTCCCATGTCCCCTCTCCCCTGTCCCCTTCCCCTGTCCCCTTCCCCTGTCCCCTCTCCCCTCTCCCCTCCTAACACTCCCCAACTCACCTCTCACTCTCCCCCCCCTCTCCCCTGTCCCCATCTCCTCCTACCAACTCACCTACCACCTTCTCACCTTCTCACCTCTCCTTCTCCCCTCTCCCCTTCCCCGTCCCTTCTCACCTCTCACCTCTCACCCCCACCCCTCACCCCCCCTCCACACCCTCTCCCTCTCCCTCTCCCCTCTACCCTCTCCCTCTCCCTCCCTCCCTCTCCCTCACCCTCTCCCTCTCCCTCCCACCCCTCTCCCACTCCCTCTCACCCTCCCCCCCTCTCCCCTTCCACCTCCCCTCTCACCATCTCCCCTCTCCCTCCCCTCTCCCCTCTCCCTCTCCCCTCTCCCCTCTTCCAAACACTCTCACCTCTCACCTCACATAACCTCTCACCTCTCACCTCTCACCTCTCACACTCTCCACCTCTCACCTCTCACCTCTCACCTCTCACCTCTCACCTCTCACCTCTCACCTCTCACCTCTCACCTCTCACCTCTCCAACTCCTCACCTCTCACCTCTCACCCTCTCACCTCTCACCTCTCACCTCTCCACCTCCTCCCACACTCCCCTCTCCACTGCCCCACCCACCCATCCCTTCCACTCCCTCCCTTCCCTTCCACTTTCCTATCCCTTCCCTTTCCCTCCCCATTGCCCCACATTCCCCTCTTTCTCCCCACGCATCTCCCCTTCCCCATTTCCTCCCTCTCACTATCCCTTCCCCTTCCATGACCCCCCCCCCCCACGTCCCCTCCCCTTTCCCTAGTTTTACCTCTCCCTTCCACCACCCCACCACCCCCCTCCCCACCCCCCTCTCCATCTCCGCCACCCTCTACCCCCTCTGCCCACTCCTCCCCCTCACTCTACCGCGCACAGAATGCTAAGCGATATTTAATCTAGTTGTGTTTATTTTAAGATGGTCCCCATTGCCCTCACTAAGGACAACCTTGTTTGAAAAAAAATCCACATCTACATGGTAGGAATAACAATTGTTCCATTTATAATTATAAATAACATCTTTAAAAGAAAAGGGGAACAAATTTCCGGTGATGATATTTCAAAGTTTCTGATTTTTTTAAAGATTCTTTATTATTAGGCTACTACTTACGATAATAATAATAAACTACCACTAGTAGCTTATTAATTTTGGAATTCTCATGCCAACCCTGCTTAAATCAGAACAAAACGTGCTTCAAATATAAACAAGCTCTGGAGGTGATGGTTCGACCATGCAGTGTTTATCGATATTGGCGGAACATTTAAAAATTGGAACAGAATGAAAAAGAAACACGATCCTGGCTACCGGAACCGCTCAATACAACTTTTACAATCTATTAATCTACCTGATTTACTCAATTATTCACCCCCAAAAGTAGCGGGCTACGATACATATCTATTTGACCGATATATTTATCAAATTACATTGCGAAATTATGTTGTTATTTCCATAATCCAGCCTTCCGACACTTTTTCTAACGTGGTTATTTCGCAGCCTTGTCACAGACACACTGATGTTGGGGTAACTAGCATACTGGGTACAGCTTCAGTCCTCACTACCGACCAGCAGAACTCGGAACACCCCTATTATCGTCCCTTTCCCCCAACACAGTCGGTTTTACGTCTTGGCAACATCTAGGGTCATAATAGGACGTGTACCAACTTGTGACTATGCTTGTTTGTTTGTTTGTTGTTGTTTACGTCCTAGCAACATCTAAGGTCATATCAGGACGGTGTGACTATGCACACTCATGACAACTTTATACTGCTGCCCCACTGGGAGACCAGGCCACCAGCACCATGACATAATATCCCACTCAGTCACATTACCCTGACACTGGGCATTGAGGTGTCCACCATGTCAGTCATCCTATCGACCCTGCTCAGTGGACCCATTTGAAGTTTTGGCTATTTTCCTTTCCGTTCCAATCAGTGGTCCACAACTGGTTTATCAAAGGCTTTTGGTATGGGCTGTCCTGTCTGTGGAAAGTGCATATGGAAGACCACTTGCTGCTTATCGAAAAGAGTAGCATATGTGGCGCCACTGGGTTTCCTGCTAAGAAATATGTCAGAATGACCATATATTTTACGGCCAATAGCCGATGGTAAAAATCCATGTGTTCTGGAGGCATTATTAAATAGAACAAGCTTTGCTGAGCCAACCAGTCATTACCCTATCCTAATATTAGTAATGATGCCGAGTGCCTGGCTAGGAATCGGCATGTACCAGTTTTTAAGTCATTGGCTTGACTCGAACAGGGTTCAAACCCATGGCTTCGAATCGCACGATCTACCAAAATGGGAGACGGACGCTCAACTCATTTGGCCATCCCGTCTGATCATTCCAACCCCCCCCCCCCCACTGCACCAGGCACAGAACTGTGACATATCTATCAAAGTGAATATTCATCCCACAGACTGAAAAGTTAATGGAGACAAAATGTCGCCGAGTCGCTGTCACTCACACAAGCCACAGACAGCCATGCCACAACTCATTTAAATGACCTTCACCAAGGTCAAGGTTAATGGAGTATTGCTAAGCACGTGAGGGATGTGCGTGTGCTGATAGCACAGCTATTCGAATGGAATGATTCACGAGCAGCCGTGTCCTTAGACCAACCACCCATCCCCCCTCCCCCCACTCCCCTCACCCCCATCCCCTCCCTCCCCTCCCTCCTCCCAGTCCAGCCCCCTGTAACCAAGCCATCAACACCCTCCCTCACCCCACCCCTCGACCGGACGGGATGGCCGAATGAATTGCTGAAGGTCGGGAGTTCGATTCCCGCCTATTCAAACTAACAACGATTCCTAGCCTAACGCTCGGTATTATTAGGATATGGCAAGGACTGGTCGGGTCAGCGTCAAGATAATGTGACTGAGTGGGATATCAGGTCATGGTGCCGGTGGCCTGATTTCCCATTGGGGCATCACTATGAAGTCACCATGAGTGTGTACTGTTACTAACAGTGTTAGTGTTATAAGTCGGTATTCGTCCTGATATGACCTTGCATGTTGCCTGGGCATAAAACTCCAACAACCAACCAATTCCTCCCCTCCCGTCTCTCCCCCTCCCACCCCTCTCCTCCCTCCCTACCCTCTCTACCCTCCCTTTCTTTCCCTCCCCTCCCTCCAATCCCCTCCCCTTCCGTTCCTCCCCTCCCTGTCACTCCCTCCCCCATCCCCCTCCCTCCCACCCTTTCACCTCTTCGTACTCCCCTTGTAACCATCCCGTCAACACCATAACCGCTCCCCTCCCCCGCCCCCTATCCTCCTCCCCCTTCATCCTTCCCCCTCTCATACTTCACAGTCCCCTGTAACCAACCCGTCGTCAACAGCCCCCCCCCCCCCCCTACACACACCAGCACCATTCTTGTCCCGCCACCCCGCGCACTTACACTATCAACAACATCAGCGAGCAATCTGGTCCCAGTGCCCTATAGCCTGGAACGATACGCAACACAACACACATTCAGGGCCACCTGCAGATCATGCATGCCTTCATTATTTTTATTTTTTTTAATAAAAAATAAATTTATGATTTTTTTTTTTTTTTATCAATTTCATTTATTTCAAATTCAGTTCACTCGGACAAACAAGAGACAAGGCAGGTGCATATGAGTTCTATCAAGTAAAGTTTAATAAAAGCAAGTCAGGAACCCATTTGAATTGATCAGTTGTTACATCGAATGGCCGGCAGTGGACCAGTCTTAAGGTACTATAACGTGAACTTGTCAGTAGTTAGTCGTTGAAGTGTAGAACTTATAATCGAAAAAGCCAAATATGAGGTATTGATCAGGAACCTCTTTATGAAGGCGATCATTAGATAGGTTCAAAGCCTAAAGGCCCAGTGAGACCTTACCGGACTGAGTACCGAACACCACCAGGCAAAGAATTGTCTAGTCCGGTGGTGTTTGGTATCAAACTGTTGCAACAGCCGCCGGGTGAAACAGGCGCTAAACGGATGCTAAACGGACATTAACGAATAGTCAACGGACGAGAACCAGACGAGAACTGGACAGCAACCGAATGTTAACCGGACGGACCGGACAACAAACGGACACCAAACGGACACCTACTGGACACCTACCGGACTGTTCATGGACGCACCAAAAACCGATGGACCAAATTCCCGCAGCACCGTCAACGGACTCTTCAGGATACATAATGGACACCTAACGGATGAGTAACGGACATGAAGCAGACCAAACAGATGAAACGGACTTAAAACGGACACCAAGCATACACTTCAGTCCGGTGGTGTCCGGTACAAGTTTTGTGCATCCTGGAATGCACTTGCTCACTTCTGCCACCAGAACGCAGACATCCTTAACACTGTCGCTCGCCCAGACCATGACACCGAGGACTAGCAGGCCCCACCTCATCGCCATAGCTGACTTGACACCACTACCAACTAACCACAAATTTTCACTAACAACTAACATGTAACCCCACCCACCGCCTAACTAATCCCATCCTCACTTTACTTCTTCCTCTGGCCTTGGCCAGACTTAAAGTGCATACCGGTGAATCTGGAGGCACTGAAGTTTGGATCCCGGTCGAGTCAAACTCCCAGGTACCTGTTGCTGCTTGGCGCTTGGCATGATGAGATCAGGACAGGGACTGGGTGCACAGTATCAGGATAATGTGACTGTGTGGGACATCAGGTCATGGTGCCGGTGGCATGATTTCCCAGTGGGGCAGCACTATAGAGTCGCCATGAGGGCGCACTGCCACAAGTCAGTGCACGTCATGGTATGGCCTAGGGTCTTACTGGGGCGTAAAACTACACCAACCACCCAGCCTCCCCCAGTCCTTAGGCTGCCTTTTTCCTTCCTCCCCCTCCTCCCACCTACCCCCCCCACCTCCCCCCCCCCCAATTCCTCTGATCACTACCCATCGGAAGCCAACTCCCGACCACATGGGACTGCTTTCAGCGGTGCCCATTCAGTGCTGCAGATTTGCAGCCTTCAGCGCACCAATGCGACTGAAAACTCCCAAAAAACAAACAACACGCCCCCCAGACACTCACACACGCGTGGAATCGCACACACACTCACACGCACACACGCATGCACACACACACTCACACACACACGCGCATGCTCACAAACTCACGTGCGCACTCACATGCGCATTCAGATGTGCACTCACACACGGACTCACACGCGCTCTCACGCACTGACACTGACACACTCAAAGACACTCGCATTCACAAACTCACACTCACACGGGCACTCACAGCCAAACTCTCAACACTCATATCCATATGTATATGGTCCATGATGGAAGGAACAGAGCAAATACATTGCGAGTAGTAATTTGTAATAAATGGATAATAAATGGGTAATGATAATAAATTTCCTTCCGCGCCTTTATACTCGCATTATGCTTATACATCGCACATATATATATATATATATATATATATATATATAAAATAGTAGCAGAACAAGGCCAGAACAAAGAGAATCAAAGACCAAAGGCAATCAAAACCATACCCAGGCTCCCCCCATGAATATCTGCCAATCGCCGTGGCAGACTGCGAGATATATTCATTAGTTATAACCCACCAGTCAGCCGGGGTCAGGCCGAGAGAACGCCGGCGGCGGCCCGAGGGGCCCCGCTGCACCAAAACTTCACCGATATATTAATTTGTCGCTGATATAGATATAGCTATATATTTATCTAGATATATGGATATATATGTATTTACCCACCAATAACCGATGTCTACTTGTTGTGCTGGGGGTCCTTAAACAAAAAACAACAATATATATATATGTATTTACACACACATATATATGCATACAGTAAAACCTCTCTAAATCGACCGACCATGGGACCGATTTTAAGTGGTCCATTTAGGGAGGTGTTCGGCTTACAGAGTTAGAATATCCTTACAATTAGGCCACCTTGCCAGGATAATGTGATTGAGTGGGATATTAGGTCATGATGCCGGCGGCCTGATCTCCCAGTGGACCAGCACTATACATTCACCATGAGTATGCACTATCACAAGTCGTTACACGTCCTGATATGACCATAGATGTTTCTAGGACGTAAAACAACAAACAAACATTTCAGGTCATATCAGGACAGTTACCGGTGGCCTAGCACAGTCATGGCGTACAGTCATGGCGACTTTATAGTGCTTCCCCACTGGGAGATCAAGCTGCCGACACCACGACCCAATATTTGCTAGGACGTAAACCCCCCCAAAAAACAAATAAAAAGCAACAGCATAATTTCTACTCGGTGATTTGTTGGTTAAGCGCCGCCACTGGGGATCCACTGGTGACCTGGCGGAGGCCGGGCGGGTCAGTGACCAGGGTCCAGTGTCAGATGCCATAAACAATTACCGCTTTCATAAGCAACTGCTCCTCGGCAGCGTCGCGTGGCCCCCTAGCGGGCAGTCGGGGCAATGCGCCTCCGGCCAAGTCGGGACGCCGGGCACCATCTGCTTCCTTTCATTTAGAGACGCCCGTCTCCTCATGGCTCATCAGACACCGGGCCAGCAGTCCTCGAAAAGGCGAGGTTTTTGTTGTTGTTTTTAGTTGGTTTCTGATATTTTTGTTTGTTTTGTGAGGTAATTATTGGAGCTTGGTCGTTATAATCTACTGCATTTTAGGTTGAAGTACTGTTCATTTAAAATGGGCAACTTTGGAGATATTTGGTTGGTTGGTTGTTGGAGATTTATGTCCTGGCAACGGCTAAGGTCATATCAGAACGGGTACCAACTTGTGACAGTGCACACTCATGGTGACTTTATAATGATGTCCCACTGGAAAATTTGGCCACCAGCACCATGACCCGATATCCCACACAGTCACATTATCCTGACACTGAACAAACCAGTACCTGCCTTATCCTATTAATAGATTAATGCTGAGCGCCAGGCTAGGAAGTAACAAGTATCAATTTTTAAATCGTTGGTTTGACTCGACCAGGGGTCGAACTCGACGATTCGAGTCCTACCTTTTAGCAAATCGGAAGATGGACGCTCAACTCATTTGATCATCCCGTCTGGTTGGAGATATTTGAAGTGTAAATGTACACAATGAATTGCACCGTGCTTGTCAAAACTCTGACTCGATAGCCGTCAAAGTAACATCAACAATAACAGTTTCAAACTTGACTTTGACTAAACAAACTTTGACTGAACATATTTTACTTTGTATGCCCTTGTACGTGGCAATAAGTGCTTAATAAATGAGCCAGTATTGAAGTTAGATATATAATATAAGGTCAAATCTATATCAGTATTTTGCTTTAGAAATGTAATGCTTTTATCGGATAATTTCTCTTTAAATGAGTTGGAGAAGAACGAACAAGAAGAAACAATGTACACCTGAATTAAAACCATGTTATACCCCTGTCACACTACGACGTAACGAGCCAACGTGAGCCTAACGTGATGATTTTTCGTCATTACGTTGCCGTACGTTGGGTTACGTTATGATGACGTCATAATGACATTAGAGTGACGTCGAGCTACGTCATATTACGTCGTGTTACGTCGGCGCGCGTCGAGGTTTTGAACCTGTTCAAAACTTTCGACGTATCTCGACGTGAAGCCGTTACGTCGGGATGACGTGACAATGACGTTAGGTAGACGTTCCGCGATCGTTATAGCAGCGTAAATGACGTTAGAGTCACGTTATGTCACATCAGACCGACGGCCCGGGTGGGAGCAACGTGTGGGCAGCGTTTTGCACGTTACGGTCACGTTACGGTCACGTTACGGTCACGTTACGGTCACATTACGGTCATGGTTACGGTTACGTTACGGTCACATTACGGTCACATTACGGTCACGTTACGGTCACGTTACGGTGGCGTTACGGTCACGTTACGTCCACGTTGCACCCGTTACGGCGACGTTACGCTCACGTTACACTAACGCCCGGTCACGTCGCCAATTACCCCTCCCCCCTAACGTTGTCACGTTACAGCTAAGGTCATGACGTACACCGACGTTACTTTCACGTTACGCTCACGTCCACAATTTGCATATTACGCCAATAACGTCGACGTAATATAATTATTTTCACGTTCTGCCTATGCTGACGTAGTCATGTCGTAGTGTGACAGGGCCATTAATCTGTTACTCATCTTAGTAATATACATAATATACTGGTTGAGTAAATATGAATTGTGTAGGATTGTTGAAATGCGATTAAATTATGCGTCTTTATTTTATGAAATGAAGTCCAATGCAAAAAGAAAGGAAACACGAAATGTTGTCTGCTATCACAAAATGTCGTCTGAAATTGAGTGAATGCCTATTTAATGTCTTTGGAAATCAGACGATTAAAGAGACCTTTTGAAATGTGAATTGAAATAAAATTAAGCGTAATTGCCGTCTGCTAGTGCTACCATTAACTGTCGTCCGTATTGAGTGGTATTGAAAATCCATTAACAAACTTAGATTAATAGATGTATAAGTATATATATATGCACTATAATCTATTATGGGAATATAAACAAGGGCACTTCCACTTATCAGTTCTCTTCTAACCTTTTAATATATATTAATTATTAGTTTTTACCTACTATCCTCTTGCCATAGGAGTTAGTTCCTGCTTCTGCCACTATGGCGCCAGCTGTGAGTGGTTCCTGGCCACCCTGTTACCAGCTGTAATTGGTCACTACTGACTCCAGACCTGCTCGGGTGGTAAAATTTTAAAATATTCCAGTGGAGAAACACTTGTGCCTGCTGCAATAAGATATCTATTTCGACATGTCCAACATCCATTGAAAGGCGAGCCATGGAGTTATTAAATTCAATTGTCGTCTGCTAACACATAATGGAGTCTGCTTTGACTGACAATTGTGGTAGAAGTGCCGCCGGGCGAGTAAATTAAATAAGCATTAAATAGACCAACTAAAAAAACGAGAGAAAATGGCGCCTGCTACAAATAAATCCCATCTATTTCGAGTAAGTATGTATACAGTAAATGGCGAAATTTGTTTAATTACAAACCCAAATACTGTTAAAAAAGCAACGTGTCGCATACGCCTGTCATCAGGTCGTCTGCTTTGTAACTAACTACTAAGTTAGCTGTGTAGGTCCCCAAATTAAATCTCATTGGGATAATCAAGAGTAAATAATCCGCCCAAATCATCAAATTTTCAAATCGAAACAGAAACTTGACCTAGATTTGATCCTATATTTCCAACTTTGACAGGAGTGCACTCATTCTATATTTATTGCAGTTTGGTAATGCTTGGTCCTCTTCTACCCTGGAAATCAAGTAAATAAAGACCCATGGCAGCATTTCACTGTGCATCTACCGTCATAGTTTCGAGTGGATTAGATCAGAATCGGAGCTAGCATGATGAGTGATGTGGTTTGTTTGTTTGTTTTTGTTTAACATCCTAGCAACATCTAAGGTCATATCAGGAAGGGTACCAATTTGTGACAGTGCGCACTCATGGCGATTTTATAGTGCTGCTCCACTGGAAGACCAGGTCACCAGCACCATGACCAGGCCCACTCAGTCAAATTATCCTGACCCTGAGCCAACCAGTCCTTGCCCTATCCTAATAATGCCGAGCGCCAGGCTAGGAAGCAACAAATATCAATCTTTAAGTCATTGGTTTGACTCGACTGGGGTTCGAACCCACGACCCCACGATCTACCAACACGGGAGACGGACGCTCTAACTCATTCGGTCATCCCTTGTTTGTTGTTATTTTGCATCCTCACAACATTTAAGGTCATATCAGGATGGCTACCAACTTGTTACAATGCACACTCATGACAACTTCATAGTGATGTCCCACTGATTGACCAGGCGAGCAGCACTATGACCCAATATCCCATGCAGTCACATTATCCCGTCACTGTGCTAACCAGTTCTTGTCCTGTTCGATTAATGCTGAGCGCCCGGCTCGGTAGAGACAAATATCGATTTTATAATTAATTGGCTCGACTCAACCAAATTCAAACTCTCAACCTTCCACATTCAGCCTCCAGAGTTAATGGAGGAAGGAAGTTAGCATCATAATAACGTCACCAGGTGTGGCTGCCGAATAGGTAAGGAACAAGCATCTCTTGCGGGAGATGGGGAGTTCAATTCCCAGTTGAGTCAAACCAATGATTTATATAATTGATACTTGTCGCTTCCTAGCTTGGCACTCAGCACTAACAGGATAGGGCAAAGACTGGTTAGCTCAGTGTCAGGATAATGCGACTGAGTGGGATATTGGGACATGGCGCTGGTGGGCTGATTTCCCAGTGGGGCAGCACTATGAAGTTGCCATGCATACAAAACTGTCACAAGTCGGTAAGCATCCTGATGTGACCTGATATGTTGCTAGGATATAAACCACCAACAACCAAGAAACCAAGATAAAAATGTCAGGTGCTTCAGTTTGAGAAAAGTGTCCTCTTTCTTAGAGTGGCGCTCTATGTCCGATTCGCATCCAGCACCAGTCATTGCCACGATTCCGGCCCAATGGCAACGGGAGCCCAGAACACATGTTTGTTGTCACTGATATGAATCTCCATCCGTCTTACTTTCTCATCCACCCACCTGAAGGCCTTGACCTTCAACCTCTCACCTTAAGAGAGTACACTGCCTTTGTTTATAAACACTCCACTCTTCTTTCTTGTTTTTGTGTTTTTTTCTATTTATTTCTTTTAAATAATAAATTTGGGACAAACACAAAAAAAGTGTTGTTCTCATAAATTTGTGTCCGGCTAAATGTAGCAATATTAATAAAAACCCTGCATTTAATGTTATAAAACTACAATAACTTGTTTAATTGTAATTAAAACCTATAAAACCCTGCATAGAATGTTATAATGCCAACATAAATTGCCTCCTTTTAATTAGAAACTAAATAAATGAAACCGCGCTTATAACGTTATAATGCTATAAAAACCTGCTTCATTTTGATCACAAACTAAAATATACGCAGATTCTCATTGAAGTTTAACGTATAAATCAAAGAACATCTCCTAGAAAAGAAATTAAGGCCTAAGCTTCAAAATTGTGAAATATATAATCCACACGATGCATGTGTGAAAAGTTAAAGTTGCATATTCTGATGGTCTTGAGGTTCTGTATTTTTGTTTAGATAAATATATTAGATTGATCGCTAGTATCTACTTTACATTAGTTCAAAGTTACTTTTATTTTAAATGGTAAACTTTTGAGCTATTTTGATTACAAACATGGAAAATTAGTTTTGGCAAGCTTGCCAAAACTCTGAGACCATAGACTTCTGCAGTAACAGGTTCTGTTAAATTGACTCAGTATTGCCTTCTACGCAGAAACAGACGCTTAATAAGTGCATCAGTATCTAAATTAATTATGTAAAATTAAATATAGATAATTGGTTTGGTTTTGAAAATTTGATATTTCATTGGACTATGCAGCTTTAAGCACACCCATTATATAATGATTGATTGATTGATTGATTGATTAATTGATTGTTGGTGATGTATCGTCGAGTTGGCTGCAGGGGCCATACTCACGATGAAAAGTTAGCAGTATGTGTTGTCTGTATTGTTAAGTGCATTCATATGCCTACATTAAAGTTGCATAGTTCGATGAAAGCATCACATTTTTCAAAAGCGAATTTGAACCTACATATGCAACTTAGATACTGGTGCAGTTATTAAACATTTAATGCTACATAGAAGGGACTACTGAGGCCATTTAGCAGAACCTGTTACTACTGAAGCCTATGTGGTCAGAGTTTTGGCAAGCTTGCCAAAATTAACTTAGCATGTTTTCATTTCAAATATCTCCTAAATTAGACATTTTCAAGCAGAGTTAATTCAAGCTAAAGTAAGATAGATTATAATGATCAATCTAATATATTTATCTCAGAAAATGAAAAAAGAAAATCAAAACCATCGGACTCTACAACTTTAACAGGTACACAACAATCTCAAATGGTCAGATTTGTGTCAAATGACAGCAACAAGAAAAATATATAACATATATTTTGTTAAGCGGATACAACACATAAGAGTGTTCAGGGTGTTGAATATCCCAAACATAGAAAACAAATAAAATTATCAGGGAAGAGCGAGTAAGAGATGGAGGGAGAGATGGAGGGAGAGAGAGGGCGGGGGGGGGGGTTAAGAGGGGAGAAAGATTGAGAGAGGGAAACAGAGGAAAGAGGCCAACACATTTTTGCAGAGCCTGCTGACAACGTTCTTTGTTTAAAGCAAGTAGAGAGGAAGGAAGGTTGCAGTTGAAGAAAGAGCGATCGAGGGAGATAGTGGAAAGAGGCCAAAGCAATAGGCCCTTCTGACAAAGTTCTTTGTTTAAAGGAAGGTGGGAGGAGGGTTGCAGTTGACCTGACTAGTTCAGGGATTGCTTTTAGTCCTGCGGGGATAGTAGAATGGGGAAGGAAAACAATGTTCAACGGAATACATTAACCTTCATCCGGGAACTGTATGCTAATTCAGGTTCGGACCATACCGGATGGCTGAATGAGTTGAGGGTCCGTCTCCTGTTTTGGGGGATCTGAACGGATGGGTTTCTGGGTTTGAACTCTGGTTGAATCAAACCGATTACTTTAAAATTGATACTTGTTGCTTACTAGCCAGGCGCTCGACATTAATAGGATATGGCAAGGACTGGTAAGCTCAGTGTCAGGATAATGTGACTGAGTGGGATATCGGGTCATGGTGCTGGCAGCCTGATTTCCCAGTGGGGCAGCACTATAAAGGTGCCATGAGTGCACACTGTCACAAGTCGGCACCCATCCTGATATGACCTTAGATGTTGTTAGGATGTAAAACAACAACAAACTAATTCGGCTTCATTTTTAGAATGTTCAAACCAGGCTGACACTAGTAATTAACTCTAGCGTCCGGCGCTGACTGGACAAGGTCACAGTTGTTTGTTTGTTGTTGTTATATGTCTTAGCAACATCTAAGGTTATATCAGGACGTGGTAGGTCACAGACCCGCAGGATCTCTAAAATTGCATAGTCCGATGGCTTTAAGTTGTTGGTTGTTGGAGTTTTATACCATGGCAACATCTAAGGTCATATCAGGACTGGTAATGCCGAGCGCCTGGCTAGGAAGTGACAACTATCAATTGTGTACGTCATTGGTTTGACTCAAACAGGATTTGAGTCAAATCGATGACTTTATGTTTCTGACAGAGGGGTTTGTAGCTGAATATATTATAGCCCCAATCACATTATGTACGGTTTGCAACCGCTTGTGACCACATTGTGCCCATTTTGAACCCAAAGAACCCCCTGCCACCCACCCCAATGGGCCCCCTCCCCTGCCACCACCCTTAACCATCATGAAAAGGCCATCACCACACTGAACAAGTGTAGTATGCATCTTTACTACACTAATGTGATTAGTAAACTATCAATCTGTTTAAACACATTGAACATTACATAAGACAGACAAAATGTCTTGTCAACTATAAACTTAGCTTGTTTTATAAGAGAAAAAATGTAACCCGTAACGATTGTTTGAGTTGCCCCGAGTAGACATATTCTACTCGGTGCTGCTCCCAATTTTTGCATGAACTGCAGTGACTGGTGCTGTACATTATACAGCAGGAGCCACTCCCTTAATTCTACATGATCGGTGCTGTGACTAATACAGCACTGACCAAACTTAGATTATTTAGAATGTCAATTCCAATAGTAAGATGGCTGGAAGACCAGTGCTCCGGCACTAACAAATGTCATATTCAGATGAATAAATACTTTACCAAAAAAAAAACAAAAAAGAACCCACAGTCACCAGTGCCCTCCTTGCGACCAAACCAATGGTCACCGACCTCGGGTCGACCATTTTTATCGCAAGGAGGTTTTTAGTGCAGCAGCTCCAACCTTTTTCTGCAAGCAGAATAGTCGCAAGGAGGTCAGCAACAATTGAGGACCATTTCGCGGCTACATTGCAACCACGACCGCTTTGCCACCAACCCTTTTTTTGTGGTCGCAAAGTGATCTGTCACATTATCCTGACACTGACCTAGCCAATCCTTGTCCTAGCTTATTAATGCTGAGTGCCAGGCTAGGAAGCGAAAAGAATACATTTGATGAATCATTGGTTTTACTCGACCGGGAACCAAACTCCCGATCTCCCACACGCGAGGCCCGCGCTCTACCGATTTGGGCACCACGCCCGGTGAGGTGATGATGATGATGATGACGATAATGATATTAAAATCATCATGAGTGCGCAATGTCACATGCCAGTATCCATCCTGATATGCCACAATCCTTAGATGTTGCTAGATTGCAAACCCCAACAAGCCAATAACTATGGACAAGGGTATTCGCAAAGCTGAATTGCTCTGCGATTTAGCAGAATAATTATTATTATTCGCAGAGCTGATTTGCTCTGCGAATTACCAGAAGAATTATTATTCGCAGAGCTGCTTTGCTCTGCGAATTAGCAGAAAAAATAGGTATTATTCTCAGAGCTACTCTCACCAGCCCTAACTAATAATAAAATACATAAATGAATACTCGTTTCGGTAAACGCCTAAAACTAAAAGCACACAAAATTAATCTTTTACAATACATATAGTGTTTTCTTAAATTGCGATCAAAACAAAAGGCAATATAATTCTGCACATGCATATTGCACATGTACATGCGCATGTGCATGCGCAGTAAAATAATGCATGCTGATTGGTTGATTTCAGCTTTGTGAATTACAGTTTTGTTGGCAATAATTCGCGGAGTGCCAGCTCTGCGAATATCCAGTGCGAATAACTATATAGGCACTCATAAACCACGACATGCAGACGGCAAGATTGTTAGCGACCTGGCTAATAGATCTGCGGTCTCAGGGACGCGGGGAATGTGAGGTGCGGCTGCGGATAAATACCGTGTAATACCAGATGCAATCTGCGGTCACATTCCCCACCACGAATGTCAGTAACAAATAAACACCCAGCCTGCTTTCTTCAAAGTTTTAGTAACGCATGTTATGGGCCTGTCACACTACAACGCTTCTTTCGGCGACCCGTCAGCGTTGAAAGTATTATGTTGCACGTCGAGAAACGTCAAACTTTTCGGCGGTTTGGGGGAAAAGATCGACGTCAGCACGGCGCGTTATGCGCGCGCGGCCAACGTGTGTCGACGCGCTGGGGAAAAAAAAAAAAGAAGTTTGGCGCGACGTATTCATTTAACCTTAAATGTTGCTAGGGCGTAAAACAAAAACGTCCCAGTTTGCGCAACGCGCGAGCAACGACCCTCCCGCGCGCGCGCCGTCTTCCTAGCGTTCCCATAACGTTATTCCGGCGCGTCCAACGCAGCGCGACGCACGCCTAACGTCCTCCTAGCGTTCTTACCCATTTAGTCCCGCGCGTTGCCGGTCGCTGGGAGTTTTTGACATGTTCAAAATGATCGGCGACCAATAACGCACGCCGACGTTGTCCGCCGACCGTCAACGTCCAAAATAGTGTACCGACGTGTACCGACGCGCCGATAACGCGCCACCAGCGCTTCTCCATATTTCACCAAATATCGCCCAAAAACACCACACGTTGACGGGTCGCCGGCGAGAAGCGTCGTAGTGTGACAGCCCCATGAGCTGGCCCGTTCTTACTACGTGACATATTCAAGACGGGATGGCCGAATGAATTGAGCCTCCATCTCCCCTGCTGGTAGATCGTGGGATCGTGGGTTTGAACCGTGGTCAAGTCAGTCCAATTACTCAAAAATTTATAATTATCGCTTCCTAGCCTGGTGCTCGACATTATTAGGATAGGGCAAGGAGCAGTGGAATGAGAAGACCAATCGTCCGTGATTGAAATTTCTCTTGCTTAATCAAGTAATCTAACCAAAAAACTAACAAAAAAACAGCAAATATGATCCTGACCCTGGGCCCTCTTACCGGACGCGGTGGCTGAATTGGTAGAGCGCACGCTTCCCGTGCGGAAGGTCGGGAGTTGCAACCTTGGTCGAGTCAAGCCATTAACTTACAAAATTGGTACCATAGGACTATGCAACTTATAAGCCCACAGGCTTCAATATTCTACAACTGACTTCGACAAATCTTACCAATAAGTCACTGGATACGATTTCCAATAGAGAGTCCAGGGTTGGTTTGTTGTTGGAGTTTTACGTCCTTGCAACATCTAAGGTCATATCAGGACGGGTAGCGACTTGTGACAGTACACAGTCATGTTGATTTATACTTTATAGTGCTGCCCCTCTGGAAGACCAGGCTGCCAACACCATGACCTGATATCCCACTCAGTCACATTATCCCGACACTGAGCCAACTACTTGAACCAGTCTTTGCCCGATCCTAATAATGCTGACTGCCAGGCTAGGAAGTGACATGTATCCATTTTGCAAGTCATTGGTTTAAATCTACCGTAAATTGAACCCCCGACCTTCCGCACGGGAGTCCTGCGCTCTACCGATTCGGCTACCGCGTTCGGTCATACTGCCACGCCCCCTCCCGCCTTCAGTACCGCCCTCAGTGGTTGCCCACCGTCACCTCTGGGTGTACCACCCACCGCGAGGTGGCGTTAGTGGAGGGTGAGTGTGTGTGTAGGAGATGGTTATGGTGAGTGGGGGGGGGGGGGGGGAGATGGAGGGAGAGGTAGGTAGCTAGGTAGGTTAAATCGCTATCTGGACCGTACTTCGTCCAAACCTCTTCCATCTCCTCTTGCCGGGCCCGCACCTCCTTCATAATGTCTGAAAAAAGTTCCAGAAGGGGGAGCTGGCCGGCATTTCACTTTCTACCTCTTATTCCATCTGCATCTCTGGCTCGCAAACTGGTCACCACAGAGCAAGGAGACACGGACCTTTGACTCCACTCTCCTTATTTCTCTTTCCTCTATAGTACCCGTTTCTTTTTTGTCTCCTCCCGGGCTTACTTCTCCCTCTGATCAAGGGAGTTATTTGCTTGGGTGGGGCCCTGTTCCCTTTTCACTGTTTTGCTTCCTTCTTGCCTGCAGATTGCACCTTTTCTCATCCCTTCATCATAAACCGTTGGCTACTGGACGTGAGTGCACAGCTACAATCGGACTGGTGATCTGGTACCTCTCCAACGACTTGTCGTTATTGTTGTAAAGTACCCCCAGCTTCTACAACTGCCCCACCTGAAGTTACATTTTCATTCCGAAGAACAGACCGTTTTAACGATGCCGTTCAATATTGCTGCAGTGCTGCAGCCAATAACTGTCAAGGTTACAAACCACCGAAGAGTCAGAGAGAGTCAGAGTCAGTAGGTAGGTAGGGGTGGAGTTCTGGGGAGTGTGTGTGGGGGTGGGGTGGGGGTGGGGGATTACCAAGTCCGGTTATGACGCATGAGGGACAGACCAGGCCTAACTCGCGTCACGAGCGCCATGTCACGTGGTGCAAAGGGGTCAAGGTCACACCGGGCCCGGCCCCGCCCTCACGCACCCCGAGGCGCCTGCGCAACGGTAGGTAACGCGCCGAACGAGGAGGGTGTGGGACGAGAGGGTGTGGTGTGAGTGTGAGGGATGAGAAAGAGTGGGGGTAAGATGGTGTGGGGTGAGAGTTAGTATATATATATATATATATATATATATATATATATATATGGTGAAAGTCCGTAGTTAGGAAGGCTGGCAGTGGTGGCGCAAGTGGTCACGTGGGAGGGGGTACTCCGCACCAAATGATACAATGAATAGCAGTAACAAAGAGAATAGTAATAATAACTCTCTTCTATGCCTTTATACTCGCATAATGCTTATTCATCACATATATATATGTGATATATATATGAGCCTGTCTCAAAAGGTGATAACTTTCTTCTTTTTGTTGGTCCATTATAATGATTGACACAAAACAGCACAGAAACAGTTACACTGAAAACACAAGGACATTTGCTTCTAATCAATATGTATTCTATTGGGATTATGAAATACCATGTAAAAAACAAATCAGTATATCCAGAGCAAATGCATCAGGAGTATGTTGATCATTACAATGGACAAAGTTTTGTTCCATATTGCTTAGCACCTTTTGAGACAGTCCCATATATATATATATATATATATATATATATATATATATTGTTTGTGTTATTGTGGCACACTAGGCCATTATGTAGGGGAAATTTCAACCATGGAAAATTGATCTGCCTCCTTCCACTGCCTTATCCTAGTAATGGTGAGCATCAGAATTGATAGCTATACAACTTACAAGTATCAATTAAATCACCGGGTTGACTCAGCCAGAGTTCAAAACCAGGGGTTCGAAACACCACAACCTACCAAAACGGGAGGCAGAGGCTCAACTCATTCAGCCATCGCGTCTATTGAATTCCTGTAAACATAGTGTTAAAGCTGGGGACCGCGGATTAAGGATACTTAATGTTTATTTAGGTGTCAATCAACAGCGGTTTAACCCTCCCTCCCCCACCACGCTTGTAAGAAAAAAAATACAATTTAGTGCTAATCAAATCATTGGGATTGGGAGAAATTATTGGATTTGTAATGTGATGAACCATACCTATACAAACTGAAGTTGAATTTGTTATAAAGGTGTGTTTGGGAGGGGGGTTTATTTAGAAGACGAAAGGGTGTGTCGGGTGTGAAGTTTTGAGGGCTAGAGAGTAGGTATGCATGAGAGGTGAGTAGGGTGTGGCTTTAGAGAGAGGGAGAGCGTGTAAGTGGGGGGGGGGGGGTGAGAGTGGAGGGAGGGAAATGCTACTACTGTTTGTTGGAGTTTTACATCCTGGCAACATCTAAGGTCATATCAGGACCGGTACCCACTTGTGACAATGCGCACTCATGGTGACTTTATTATAGTGCTGCCCAACTGCGAGACCAGGTGGCCAACACCATGGCCCGATATCCCATGCAGTGCAATTTCACTGACACTGAGCTAACCAGTCCTTGCCCTGTCCTAATAATGCTGAGCGCCAAGCTAGGTGGTGACGAGTATCAATTCCTGACCAATTCCAATTCCTGACCTTCCGCAAAGGAAGCCTGCGCTTTACCGATTTTGCTACACCGTCCGGTCTAAGCTACTGCTATGGGAGGGTGAATATATATATATATATATATATACATATATATATATGTATATATATTTATATATATATATATATATATATATACATATTCAGATCTAGACAGGGGGGTAGAGTGAAACATGTTGGTACCCCCCCCGCCCCCCCACCCCACACCCACACCCACCAAACCCCAACGCCGGAGAGAAAAGTTTGTTTTCTTTAACAATGCCTCTAGAGCGCATTGATTTTTATCCTCGGCTATTGGACGTCAACCATATGGTCATTCTGACATATTTCTTTGTGGAGGAAAGCTGCTGCCGCCACATAGGCTACTCTTTCCGATAAGCATCAAATGATCTTTTATATGAAGAGTTTGGGTGCAAAACCATCTAAATCCCAATCCAAAAATGGAGATAAACATTGGAATCGAACCTTCAAATATTAATTATTTTATATTCCTACTCTTTTTTTCATTGCTCGATAATCATGTTATCATATGAAAAGTGGAATAAGTCAGAATTTAAAATTATTTTCAGGCCAAATCTTTCATGTAAGCTACATTTTTGGATTGGTATTTACGTGGTTTTGTGCCTGAACTCTTCATATGCACTTTCCCTCAGAGAGGACATACCACAGCCTTTGATGAACCAGTTGTGGACCACTGGTTGGAATGGAACATAGTCCAGACTGCAATTGTGACCTTCCCGGGGAGAGGCGGGAGGGGGGGGGGGGAGCAGGACAATATAGAGCTTATTACTCTCCGTGTATTAGAAACAGAGAATGAGTGGGATATGGGGTTAGATTGGTGTGGGGGGGGGGAGGGGCGCTGGCGAGGAAGGTGGGGGTGGGTGGTGGGGGGGGGATGGAAGGGGAAGAGGGAGTAGGGAGGTCACGTGCCGCCGGAACAGGCGTGCGGTCATCCGTCAGGGGGCGTGTCATCCAGCCACATACGTCACCATTACGTCTGTGACGCTGCTGTCATATAAGACTGGTATGCACATGCGCATAGCAGTCCCGGGGCATGCGCGGTCAAACTATGTTGGTTTGTGTACATTCTGCGTCACGCGGGCTGGCGTCCGTCATGTGTCACGTGTCCAGTGTGCGCAGTGTGCGCAGGGTGCGCAGTGTGCGCTGTGTGCGCTGTGCGCGCATGCGCGTCCCTGTCGCCGCGTGACGGGGTGGGGTCGCAGAGAGGAGCGACTGAAACTGAAAGATGAACGGCCTTGAAAGAAGCTCAAGGTGAAACATGGGCGATAATTAGTGTTTAATTGTCGGAGCCATACTGCGTTTAATACTCATACTATAGCGGGCCGTCCAAATTGTCAACGTTGCCGTGGTGCAAAGTGTACGACAGGGAGTATGTGTGTGTGTGTGGGGGGGTGGGGGGGGGCGAGTGCAGTGGGGTGGGGGGGGGGGGCGCAGTGGGGGGGGGGGGGGGGCACGGGGGCCTTCAGTATGTACAAGTGTAATAGTTTGTTATTTTTGTTTGTTTGTGTGTACATTAGTTGATTATACTTTTATAGCTGCATAGTCGATGAAGCATAACATTTTCAAAACCAAAACAATTATCTGGAATTGATTCTGCATATCTAACTTAGATACTGATGCATGTAATAAGCAATTGTTGCCACATAGCAGCGAATACTGAGGCAATTTAATAGAACATGTTACTGCTAAAGCCTATGGTGTCAGAGTTTTGGCAAGCTTGCCAAAACTAATTTGACATGTTTGCACCTCAAATATCTCAAAAGATAACTGTTTAAAATAAACAGGACTTGAAGCAAAAGTGAAGTCGATTATAACGATCAGGTTAATCTATTTATCTCAGAAAAATTACAGAAACTCAACACCATCGGACTATGCAAGTTTAATGAGAGGAATGTTCAATCGTGGACAATTGGTCATCCTCATTCCAGTGCTCCTTGGCCTAGTTGGTTGGTTGTTGGAATGTTACGTTCTGGCAACATCTAATGTCATATCAGGATGGGTACCGACTTGTGACAGTGCACTCTCATGCTGACTTAATAGTACTGTTTCACTGGGAGACCAGGCCGCTAGTGCCATGACCTGATATCCCATTCAGTCACATGATCCTGATCTTGAGCTAACCAATCCTTGCCCTATCCTAATATTAGTAATAATGCCGAACGCCTGGCAAGGAAGCGACAATCATCAACTTTTTAATCATTGCTGTGACTCGACCAAGGTTCAGACCATGGGTTCGAATCGCACGATCTACCAAAACGGGAGACGGACACTCAACTCATTCAGACTCCAAAAACCAACCAACCATCCTTCAAACTAAAGTGTGCTAGATTATAATAATCAGCTTGGCATATTTGATTATTTATCTAACAAAGATTGAAGAAACTCAAAATCATTGGACTCTGCAGCTTTAACCAATGATTTGTTTGGGGGTGTAGATTTTAGTTGAAGTAATGCATTTAGAAATGACATGATGACATACCCATGGGATACAGCAATAAGTTGACAGCATGTCCTTGATGGCTGCAAAGGATATACTGGAAGTGACAGGGCCTAACTCGTTTAGTGTGACGATAATAGGGGCAGACTGGTTCATTTATTGAAATGCAATGTCACATTTCACGTTCAGTTGACCACCAGGCTGAGATTTTTATTTTTAATGGAAGCCATTGGTTCCCACAGCGGTCCTGTTGCGCACCTGGGGGTGGGGGGTGAGGGTGGCCGTGGGGGTGGTGTGGGTGCAGGTGGTGGTGGAGTTGGGTGGGGGTGGGGGTTATGGGTCTGTAATGAAACACAGGCATGTATGGGTCAGACCCTATATAATATTTGAAGATGCCAGTAATGAAACACACATCTCTCGGTCCGACTCTATGTGAAATTACTTTAAGTCACATTCATAATTTCTAGCCATAACATATTTATATTTTAAATTATAGTAAAGTCTCTCATAATGTATATCCCAGGTTGCAATGTATGCTTTTATACACACGTTATTTAACTTGTCTTTAACTAGAGCTATCTATCACGTGAGCTGACGTTAGGCTAATTCCATTTATTCTGGAGGTATCACTATCTAATTAAGACATCCATTGAACATATAACCATCATTCATTTTATCCCTCTAAAATCAAAATCCATCATACAACAATCTCGATAATCTGGAAGTGTGTGATAGGAAAAAAAATGGGTCAGATTGATGGGAATGGACTGCTTGTTGTACATATCGAGGGTGGTTCAGGTTTTCATCGACAGTCGGCAGAAAACCAGAGGAGCAAACATGCAACAAATATTATTTTTTAAATGCAAGAAGAGAACAACATAAAGGGAATCAAATTAATTATCTACTCACGATAAACTTGGATGGTAACAGTTGTGGTCTGGTCAGAAAGAAAAAATAACAATGAACATGGATTAGTGGAGAAATTGATAATAATATAAAATTAAAATAATGATGAGTGATGACATTTATAATATGCAAAGTGACGATAAGCAATTCCTTTTAAGCCGACAGTTTCTGCAAGCCTCAATTCAACAATTAAGTTATGAAGGTATACCTCAAAGAGCGACATTATCTACCTTAATAATGCTATGACATAATGATGAGTGATGAAATTAATAATATGCAAAGTGACGATAAGCAATTCCTTTTAAGCCGACAGTTTGTGCAAGCCTCAATTCAACAATTAAGTTATGAAGCTATACCTCAAAGAGTGACATTATCTACCTTAAAAACGCTATGACATAATGATGAGTGATGAAATTAATAATATGGAAAGTGACGACACACAATTCGTTTTAAGCCAACATTTTGTGCAAGCCTCAATTCAACAATTAAGTTATGAAGCTATACCTCAAAGAGCGACATTATCTACCTTAAAAACACTATGAATAATATGCAAATTGACAACAAGCAATTCGTTTTAAGCCGACAGTTTGTGCAAGCTTCAATTCAACAATTACGTTATGAAGCTACCAGATGGGATGGCCGAATGAGTTAGAGCGTCCTTCTCCCGTGCTGCTAGATCGTGGGGTCGTGGGTTCGAAGCCTGGTGGAGTCAAACCAATGACTTAAAAATTGATACTTGTCGCTTTCTAGCCAGGCGCTCGGCATTATTAGGACAGGGCAAGGACTGGTGTGCTCAGTGTCAGGATAATGTGACTGAGTGGGATACCAGGTCATGGTGGTGGCGGCCTGGTTTCCCAGTGGGGCAGCACTATAAAGTCACTATGAGTGCGCACTGTCACAAGTCGTTACCCATCCTGATATGACCTTAGATGTTGCTAGGACGTAAAACAGCAAAAACAAACAAACAAACTATACCTCAAACAGCGACATTACCTACTTTAGAACCACTATGAGTGTATGAGAGAGAGAGGAGAAATGTATGTGTGACAGTGGTCAGGTAACTGATACAGTGGTGCGCACGCGCACTGATCCAACATGGCCGCCGGCTGACCTCTGCGCACCCTGGCCCCCCTAGCGGTGAGTCGCAGCGTGGCACCGACAGGTCGTGACGTCACGTCACCTTGCCGCGCATGCCCCGCCTACATGGGACTTGGTGGGCGGACCTTATGACTTTAGCAGACAAATGCTTTGACCCCTATTGCACTATGACCCCTATGGGTTATGGGCAGTGGACTGATTGCAACCTCCCCTGCGTTATTGTATGCCCTCGTACCCCCCCCCCCTCCCCTCGCACACACCTCCATTAGCGCCCACTGGCCCCCAGAGGGATATGTAGGTGTGAGGGAGGGTGTGGGGACGTTGTGGGGGTGTGGGGTTGTTGTTGGGATGGTGTGGGGCTGGGGGTGGGGAAGGGTGTGGGGGAGGTGTGGAGGGAGTGTGGGGAGGGGAGGGGTGTGAAGAAAGCACGAAAACAAAAGGTGATGGTGACTTGAGGGAGGGTTTGGTGTAGGAGAGGGAGTGGGGGAGGTGTGGGGAAGGAAGTGTGCGGAGCCGTGTTGGGGATGATGTGGGGGTTGATGGGGAGGCTTTGGAGGAGGATGTGGGGCGTTGTCGGGAGATGTGGGGGAAGGTTGTGGAGCGTGTGGGGGAGGGTTTGGGGATGATGTGGGGGTGTGGTGGGGATGTGGGGAAGGTGGGTGGCGGTGTGTGGGGAGGGTTGTGGGGAGGATGTAGGGAGTGTGTGGGGAGGGTGTGGGGAGTGGGTGGAGAGGGTGTGGGGAGGGTTGCGGGGGGTGTGAGGGAGGGTGTGGGAAGGTCGTGGAGAAAATGTGGAGAGGATTGTGGGAATGGTGTTGGGGAGGGTGTGGGAAAGGGTATGGGGAAGGTTTTGGGGAGGGTGTTGGGAGTGATTGAGGGAGGATGTAGGTGTGACTGTGTGAAGGGCGTGGGGAGCATGTGGGAAGGTATTGGGTATGGGGAGGGTGTGGGTACGCATGTGTGTATGGTGGTATGCAGGGTGTGGGTATGCATGTGTTGTGTGTGCGTCTGGGTGTGAGAGAGGGTGGTACTGGCATATTTATATTACACTGTGGCTACCGGGATCCGATTGTAGCTCTCGACCTTTCTGCCCCCTGTAGATTGCCGGCTGTCCGGTCAGGGGCTGTGTGTGTCGGGCAAGGGACAAGGGGCAGGGGGCAGCGGGGAATGGGGAGGGGGGCGGGCGGCGGGGCGGGCGGACGGCGGGGCGGCCGACCGGCCTGGCCGGTGTGGGAATGCTATATCGAGCATGTCAGTTAATGACATGTGTGTATACATGTTATGTCCCCCGGCGCTGGTTGCCCCCGTGTTGAACTCTGGACGCTGCCATGGCAACCGCGCCGACCAGCTCCCCGATAGGTGGAGGTCAGCCGCACCTCACCGCACCCCAGCGCACCCTAGCGGCGGTCAGCGCAACCCAGTACAACCCAGTCACAACCGAGTGCAACCCAGTACATCCCCATCCGCCGCCAAGCCATTCTCAAATCCCTGGCATCGACGCTTAGCTGACTGGTCCCCTCGCCTTCAGAGAGGAATCACACTCCTGCATATATTACTACATATTGCACCTTGCTGACTGGTCCCCTCGCCCTCCAACACTAGTACATGTGTGGTGGTCCTCCTTGTGCTCTGCAGGCTGACCACCTGGTGCCCCTGTGGCCCGGGCCACCGCCTGACTGGTTCCCTCACCTTCAAACACAACTCAAACTACTACTAGTACTAGTACTACTTATTCCTGACTGTTCCCCTAGCCTTCGGATCACCCTCACACTACCACACATTACAGAATCTACATCTCGCTGACTTCACACATGACTCACATTATTACATATCACACCTTGCTACCTTGTCCCCTCGCCTTCAGAAACTCCTTACCCGACAGCATAGTACAGCTTGCAGACTGGTTCCCTCACCTTCAGACACTCTTCACGCTACAACATAGCCTTAACAAATTCCACTCACCATTATCTATAACATCTCGCTGCCAAGTTACCTCTCCTACACAACCTTTCATGGTTCTACATATAATAATCATCATCACCATGAATCCTTTAACACCAAGGACTGACCAGCAACCACAGATGAATTTGCAGCCGGTTGTCTCCATTTATCCCTGTTCTCCACTGCCCTCTGGGACTTGCCAAACTCCGGGCCTGTCCATTCGCTGATGTTGTCTTCCCACTTCTTCCTTTGGCTGCCTTGTATTCTTCCCAATTTTACCGAGTCTTTCGATGTTACTACATTTGACCAAACGGTCCTGTCCCATACCACACAACACCATATTGACTGGCCCCATATCCAATGCCTGCACCGCAACACATTGCTCCTTCTGACTGGTACCATTCCCTTCAGACACCTCTCAGCCTACAACATGTAGGTTTTGACTGTTCCCTTTGCCTACATACATGCCCAGAAATCACATTATATTGCATATCTCAGATTGAGCCCGAAAACCTGTACCTACCCCTTCACACAACAGTCTGTAGCCCCTTTCTGACTTGTCCCATCGCCTACACAGACACCACTCATACTACATCTTGCACCTTTTTGACTGGTCCCATCGCGTACAGAAACTTCCATGCACCACATATTATACATCACTGACTGCTCCCAACCCTTACATTACCTTTATCAAGTAAGAGGACCTAACTTGTGATTTTCTGGTGGTACGCAAATGGAATGTTTTGGCTTTTTATTGTTGTTTTACATCATAGCAACATCTAAGGTCACACCAGCTTGGGCACTGACTTGTGACAGCACGCACTCATGGCGACTTTGTAGTGCTGCCCCACTGGGAGACCAGGTCACTGGCACCATGATCCAATATCCCACACAGTCACACTATCCTGATACTGTGCTAACCAGTCATTGTCCTATCCTATTAATGCTGAACACCAAACTAGGTAGCGACAAGTATAAATTTTACAAGTCATCGGTTTGATTTGGCTAGGATTCAAACTGGCGACCTTCTGCATGGGAAGCCTGCGCTTTACTGATTCGGCTACCACGTCCGGTTCATAGATGGAATAAAATGCCATTAGAATAAAATGCCATGGAATGAAACACTAGTTGTAATCATTACCAGCAATCCTGAACTTAATTTTTCCGCTGCGAGTTCATGGCGCTTCGATCGATTCTGCCATCATCCAATCAGTGTCAGCCACAAGATGCTGAGTACCCATCGATGATATATATTTCAATGACAAGTTTGGTTCAATTAAAAAAAATGGAATAAAGATCTGTTGTAATTGGATGTAAGGATTATGGAACAATGAATAAATAAATAGGAATGCATATTTCAATAAAAATAAACTGGTTTGATGGATTTATTTCTTATTTTATGTGTCAACTTCAACCCCCATGTGGACACGGCAAAATATTTAGCTACACAACTGAAGCTGTGCCTAGAGATACGTTATGGTGCTGCCATCTGTGAGAGCTATCGGCCACTAAATTACATGCTGCCGTATTCTGTCACTAGCTCGTAGGAGTTGGGCAGTTTAGCGATTTTCTGTTAATATAGTGGGGAAACGTGGCATTTTCTCCCAAATTTTCAACATATAGATGGACCTACAACAAATTTAGTGAATTTAGCCCAATTTTCGGCAGGTAAGAGCTTGGTGTATGTAGAAACTCATCTGCTATCGGCGCTATACGTTTATTATGATAGAAATGTGATGAATGGCGTTGCCGTGGATTCGCTATAGGAATGCTGGTACTCGTGGTGATGGTGAGTTGTTGCAGCACTAGTCAACAGGTTCGGGATTGCTGGTAATGTCTCAGATGGTACGCAACTGTGTACCTTCATATGTGGAAGCTAGGCCGCTGTATAAGCTGATTGGTTGGGTGGTGGAGTTATACGTCCGGGCAACATCTAAGGTCATATCAAGTCGGGTTTAAGTTCTAACACTAAGACACAATCTCTCCTTTTGACCTTCCTCATTCCCTACACACAACCTTGACCCTACAACTTCCTGACCGGTACCATTGCCTACACACACCCCTGACCCTACACCATATGACATATTTTTAACTAGTCCCATCCCCCACACTCCGCACACTGCAGCATCTTCCGCGTTCTGCCTGGTCCCATCTCGTACACACAATTAAAATTGCATAGACCGATAGTTTTGAGTTTCTGTCAATTTCTGAGAAAAATGTATTAAACTGAATGGTAGTCTACCTTCCCTTAGTTTGAAGTATCATTTATGTTAAATGGCTAACCTTTGAGATATTTGAAGTGCAAACCAGCTAAATTAATTCTGGCAAGCATGCCAAAACTCTGACACCGTAGGTTTCTGCAGTAATGCATTCCATTCAATTGACTCAGTATTCCCTTCTAATGGAGTTCTATGTATAGCGACAAATACTTACAAAGCGCATCTGTACTTAAACTTAAAGTTGCATAGTCCAATGGTTTTGAGTTTCAGAAATTGTCTGAGATAAATACATTAGGTTGATTGTTATAATGTACCTTATTTTAGGTTGAAGTAACTTTATTTTAAGTGGCTAACTTTTGAGATATTTGAAGTGCAACCATGCACAATTAATTTTGGCAAGCTTGCCAAAACTCTGACACCATAGCATTCTGTAGTAACATGATCTATTCAATTGACTCACTATTCCCTTCTGTGTGGTGACAAATGCTTAATAAGTGCATCAGTATCTAACTTATTTCTAAGCTAGATATGTAGATACAATTTAGATCATTGTTTTGGTTTCGACAATTTGATGATTTCATCAAACTATGCAGCTTTAAGTTTAGATGTTGAGAATCAAATGTATATAATTATTTTGGTTTTGAAAATTTGATGTTTCCATTGAACTATGCAGCTTTAAGCCCCGCCCCCCCCCCCCCCCACACACACACACTGTAGTACCCTGTACCTTCAATATCCCAGGGAGCAGGCAAGGTGACCGAATGGGTAGAGCACGGACATCGCGTGCGGAAGGTCGGCAGTTCGGTTCCCGGTTGACTCAAACCAATGACTTTAAAATTGATACTTGTCACTTCCTACCCTTGTGATCGGCATTAATACGATAGGGCAAGGACTGGTTGGTTCAGTGTCAGGATAATGTGACTGATGAGTGGACATCGGGTCATGGTTCCAAAGGCCTGATTTTCCAGTGGGGAAGCCAGCACTATAAAGTCGCCATGAGTGTGTACTGTCACAAGTCGGTACCCATCCTGATATGACCTTAGATTTTACCAGGACTTAAAACTCCAACAACCAGAAACAAATCATTCTGCCAGGTACCATAGCCAACACCCCAACGCCCCACTCCCCAGCCCACCCACCCACCTCAGCTCATAGCATCATATTGCCTCTGACTGACCGTTGGTCATCTAAGCAAGGTGTGGTCAGCTTACCGCGTGGCCGTTATCATGTTCGCATGAGTGAGTGTGTGTGGCTGGGATGGGATGGTGGGTGGTGGTGGGAGGGGGTCAGTGTAGGTGAGAGTGGTCAGTGAAGGGAGGGATTCGGGAAGGGGGGGGGGGGGCGGTCAGGTTCATGTGTGGTGGTCCTCCATGTGCTCTGCAGGCTGGCCACGTGGTGCCCCTGTGGCCCGGGCCACCGCCCACTCCGCCCACAAGTCCCGGCCTTACCGGCGTGTGTAGCCCT
The DNA here is from genome assembly GCA_030323885.1 of Branchipolynoe longqiensis. Taxonomy (NCBI): domain Eukaryota; kingdom Metazoa; phylum Annelida; class Polychaeta; order Phyllodocida; family Polynoidae; genus Branchipolynoe; species Branchipolynoe longqiensis. Next base: position 23,302,617 of record CM059189.1, on the reverse strand, counting down.
TGGTGGCCGCCTGGTGCCCAGGTCAGCCGGCTCTGACTGTCTCCTCCTGTCCACACCCTCCTATTAGTTCTAATCACCTGTCGCATCAACTGACCCGTGGTCACCTGACCACACCGTCCCTCAGGCCCGGTGTTTCCTTCCCACACCGACCAGTCCAAGTCCCGCCCCGCCTTACTCTGCCCCGTCCCGCCCTTTCCTTCTCATCTCACTCCTGACCAGCTCCACCATGCCCCGCCCTGCCACGTCCCACCCCGAGCCGCCCTGCTCCACCCCGCCCCTTCCTTCCCTGCCCTGTACCGCCATGCCCCGCCCAGTCTGGCAGGACCCCCCCCCCCCCCCCACCGTGCTCCGCCGTGCTCCGCCGTGCTCCGCCGTGCTCCGCCGTGCTCCGCCGTGCTCCGCCGTGCTCCGCCGTGCTCCGCCGTGCTCCCCCTGCTCCGCCGTGCTCCGGCCGTGCCTCCGCCGTGCTCCGCCGTGCTCCGCCGTGCAGCGCCGTGCTCCGCCGTGCTGCGCCGTGCTCCGCCGTGCTCCGCCGTGCTCCGCCGTGCTCCGCCCTGCCCGCCCTGCTCCGCCCTCTCCGCCCCCCCCCCCCCCTGCTCCGCCCTGCTCCGCCCTGCTCCGCCCTGCCCGCCCTGCTCCGCCCTCTCCGCCACACCTGCTCCGCCCTGCTCCGCCCTGCTCCGCCCTGCTCCGCCCTGCTCCGCCCTGCTCCGCCCCGCCATGCTCCGCCCTGCTCCCCCCTGCTCCGCCCTGCTCCCGCCCTGCTCCGCCCCCTTCTCCGCCCTGCTCCGCCCTGCTTCCGCCCTGCTCCGCCCTGCTCCGCCCTGCTCCGCCCTGCTCCCCCTTCTCCGCCCCTGCTCCGCCCTGCTCCGCCCTGCTCCGCCCTGCTCCGCCCTGCTCCGCCCTGCTCCGCCTTGCTCCGCCCTGTCCCTTCCTGCCCTGCCCTGCCCTGCCCTGCCCTGCCCTGCCCTGCCCTGCCCTGCCCAGCTACGCCACACCCTGCCCTGCCGCACCCCGCGTCGCTCTGGACTGTCCCACCACACATTGCAAAAACCCCGCCCTACTCCGACCTGCTCCGCCCTGCCTACCCTGCTCTGCCCTGCCCCGCCCCACCCACTCCGCTCTGCCTACCTGCTCCGCCCTGCCCCGCCCCACCCCACCCGCTCCGCCCACGCCCCGCCCTGCCCCGCCCCGCACCGCCCCGCCCCGCCCCGCCCCGCTCCGCAATGCTTCGCCCTGCTCCGCCCTGCTCAGCCCTCTTGAGCCCTGTTCTGCCCTGCTCCACCCTGTTTCGCCCTGCTTCGCTCTGCTCCACCCTGCTCTGCCCTGCTCCGTCCCTATCAGCCCTTCTCCACTCATTCCTGCCCCTCCATGCCTCTCCGCGGCCCTCCACGGCCCTCCTCGCCCCTCCACGCCCCTCCACGCCCCTCCACGCCCCTCCACGCCCTTCCACGCCCCTCCACGCCCCTCCACGCTCCACGCCCCTCCACGCCCCTCCACGCCCCTCCACGCCCATCCACGCCCTTCCACGCCCCTCCTCGCCCCGCACCACCCCGGGTTAAGAACCATAGCCCAGCGAACAACCCAGCGCCACTTTCCATGCCACTTCTAAGTTCTAGGAAGCACCCCCCTCTCTATCTATGACGACGCGTCACCGCCATGTGGTCAGTCACATGTTATCATGTCTGTGGTCAGTTCCCATCACGTGACATCCTCTTCCGGTTAACCACTATCAGCAGTGGTCAGTCCGCCTTACACTCAGAGTCAGAGCGGTCAGGCAGTGCTGTCGCCGTCAGAGGGGTGGGTGGCGGGGGGGGGGGGGGGCTTTGGGAGTAGGAGGGGAGGAGTAGGGTGAGAGGGAGTGGAAGGGGGAGGGGGAGGCGGGGGTGGTGGTGCGATAGGCGGAGGAAGGATTGGGAGGTAGGTAGGGGAGGAGAGGAAGGGAGGTGGAGAGGGAGAAGAGGGAGAGGGGGAAAGAGGGAAGGGGATAGGGAAGACAGGGGAGGGGGGAGGGCGAAGGGAGGGGCCGAGGGGGAAGGAGGGAAAGGGGATGGGAAGGGAGAGGGGGTAAAGAGAGGGATGGAGAGGGGGGAGGGAGGAGGGTGTGATGGGGAGACGGGGAGTGAGGGGGAGGGAGGAGGGGGGAGGGGTGATGGGAGGGCAGGGGGGAGGCGTATATATTATATATGGTGGTGTTGGTCAGTCTGTGAGGGTGAGTGGGAGGGGGAAGGGAGCAAGAGAACGGAACGGGGAGGGGGAACCGGCGGGGGAAGGGGGATGAGGAGAAGGAAGTGTATCCATTATATATGGTGGTGTTGGTGATTCTGGGAGGGGAAGGGGGAATGAGGAGAGGGGGCACACGAGGGGAGCGGGAGGTGGAGGGGAAGGGCGGGGGGAGGGTGGAGGGGGAGGTGTAGCCATTACATATGGTGGTGTTGGTCAGTCTGGGAGAAGGGTGGGAAGGGGGAGAGAGAGGGGGGAAGGGGGGGATCGGAGGGAGGGGCGGGAGAGGGGGGGGGGAGGGGAGGGAGGAGCGGAGGGGGGAAGGGGGGAGAGGGAGGGGGGAGGTGTAGCCATTATATATGGTGGTGTTGGTCAGTCTGGTATCTAACGGTCATCGCCTGTGACTCGGGGTGGAACATGAAATATGGGTGTAGTTCAGGGCTTGGAAACATGGCGATGGGTTTCATATCCATAGCGGGAGAATCACCGACTAAAGGGCGCATTCCATATACGCGTAATGCGTAATGCGAATGCGAATGCGAATGCGACAAAAAATCGAAACGCCTTGAAACCTATGAGCTACATTCCATATACGCGTAATGCGTAATGCGAATGTGAATGCGAATAAAATCCATTATCCCGATCGCTCCATGTAGCGATCGGTGCGTAATGCGTAATGCGTAAAGGTGCGGCGAATAGAAAAGCATCAGTCGCATTTGTCCATTGATATAAGGCTAGAGGAGGCGACTGATAATTATGGACAGCCATGTAGGTTTATGCGGCGGACCTGTTAGGAAGCAGTCTTCATATTTGGGACGGTCCTAACATCCCTCTGTGTGTGTGTGTCTCTGTGTGTGTATCTGTGTATGTGTGTGTGTCTGTGTGTCTGTCTGTGTGTGTCTGTGTGTGTGTCTGTGTGTGTGTATGTGTGTGTGTGTCTGTATGTGTGTGTCTCTGTGTGTGTGTCTCTGTGTTGTGTCTCTGTGTCTGTGTGTGTGTCTCTATGTGTGTCTATGTGTGTGTATCTGTGTGTCTATGTGTGTGTCTCTCTCTGTGTGTGTCTCTGTGTTGTGTCTCTGTGTCTGCGAGCAGAAAAGCATCAGTCGCATTTGTCCATTGATATAAGGCTGGAGGAGGCGACTGATAATTACGGACAGCCATGTAGGTTTATGCGGCGGACCTGTTAGGAAGCAGTCTTCATATTTGGGACGGTCCTAACATCCCTCTCTGTGTGTGTGTCTCTGTGTGAGTGTCTGTGTGTGTGTCTGTGTGTGGGTCTGTGCTGTGGTTGTGTGTGGTCTGTGGTGTGTGTCTGTGTGTGTGTCTGTGTGTGTGTCTCTGTGTGTGTGTCTCTGTGTGTGTCTCTGTGTTGTGTCTCTGTGTCTCTGTGTGTGTCTCTGTGTGTGTATCTGTGTGTGTATCTGTGTGTGTCTCTGTGTGTGTGTCTCTGTGTGTGTGTCTCTGTGTTGTGTCTCTGTGTCTGCGAGCAGAAAAGCATCAGTCGCATTTGTCCATTGATATAAGGCTGGAGGAGGCGACTGATAATTACGGACATCCGTGTAGGTTTATGCGGCGGACCTGTTAGGAAGCAGTCTTCATATTTGGGACGGTCCTAACATCCCTCAAAGCAAGCTAAACTGAGCCATGTTTGGACCGTCCCATTCTCTGTGTGTGTGTCTCTGTGTGTGTGTATCTGTGTCTGTGTGTGTGTGTCTGTGTGTGTGTCTGTGTGTGTGTCTCTGTGTGTGTGTCTCTGTGTGTGTCTGTGTATGTGTCTCTGTGTGTGTGTCTCTGTGTGTGTGTCTCTGTGGTGTGTCTGTGTATCTGGGTGTGTCTCTGTGTGTGTGTCTCTGTGTGTGTCTCTGTGTTGTGTCTCTGTGTCTCTGTGTGTGTCTGTGTCTCTGTGTCTTTGGGTCCCTGTTGCTGTGTGTGTGTCTGTGTGTATCTCTGTGTCTGTGTGTGTGTCTGTGTGTGTATGTCTCTGTGTCTGTGTGTGTCTGTGTGTGTGTCTGTCTGTGTGTGTGTCTGTGTGTGTGTGTCTCACAGACAGAGACACACACAGAGACACGGAGACACAGACACACACATAGAGACACACACAGAGACACAGAGTCACACACACCTTTTATATACTTTTTATATACTTCACTGCATAGCGCATAACGCATAACGCAATACGCATTACGCGTATATGGAATGCTGGCATTCGCATAACGCATAACGCGTAACGCATAACGCATTACGCATTACGCGTATATGGAATGCGCCCTTAATGTGGGATGAATGGACACGTGGCTTGAATCTGTTTGGCAATCAGTATCCTTTATGATCAGCTTTAATTTATATTGCTTTCAGTTTCAATGATTAAGGACCGAACGGGGTGGCCGAAGCTGGAAAAGTGCAGGGTTCCCATGTGGAAGGTCGCGAGTTCAAATCCAGTCCGAGTCAAAGGAATGACTTAAATGATTGATACTTGTCGCTAGCCTAGCTTGGCGCTCCGCATTACTAGGATAGGAAAAAGACTGGTTAGCTCGGTATCAAGATAATGTTATGGAGTTATGGTTGTCCGGTGTATCAGAATAACTTCCCCCTCCCTAGGCAACTTCCCCCCAGGGGAACCTATCCTAGGGTAACTTCCCCCGCCCTGGATAATTTAGAAACCGTATGCACAATTTATTCATATATTT